>JAQFVV010014399.1:0-38063 GCA_028023455.1 Epiperipatus broadwayi
GTGATATAACATAGGAATTTTAAAGATGCCATATTTAAGTAGAATTCTATACTGATAAATGTAATTTATATTTCCAAGAGATCAATTAATAGATTTTTCTTTAATTAGAAACAAAAGTCTAATTCAGTCGTTGTTGGTATTTTAGCTTAACTTTTTATGTAGATGCAGCATAAATAAATTTAAATTAAATTAGATTTTTAACATTCTGAAGATCCATTTGATTTATTACAAAAAACAAGATGCAATTAAGATATGAGAGCTATGTATATATATTATAAAATAATAAGCATGCTAACAGCACTACCAAGCTTTATCAATAAATTCCACAAGAGAAAACATTTAAAATCTCCACCTAGAAACATCCTCAGATTGATTTCATGCTATTGGATATCCCCAGTGAGACACTAGGATTTTTCTGACATTAGATCCAAAATACCAAAATTAAAGCCAGCACTTATCTTATACTTATCTATTAAGTAGAATATTTGATATTTTCTGATATGTACATGTCTTCAATTCCAGCTCTCTAACTTAAATAGCTATATGGGTCTGGAAATTCTTCATCCATACCATATATTAGTAGCCTTAGCAATATAACATCTCTTAAGACTTAAAAGCAAAACAATAATAGTATATAAAATCCATGTCATACATCACATAACTTAATAGATAAGTTTGCATTTTATAATATAAAATAATGAGCATGCTAACAGCTCTAACCAAGCTTTATCAATAAATGCCACAAAAGAAAGTATTTAAAATCTGAATCTAGAAACACATCCATTCCCAAACTGGTTTCAAGCCATTGACTATCCTCGGTGAGTAGCTAGGATATTTCAGACACTAGATCCGAAATACCAATTCAAAGCCAACACTTATTGAATACTTAACTATTAAGTAGAAAATCTAAAATTTTCAGAAACCTACATGTCTTCAAATCTATTATTTTATCTCATTATTTTATTTTATAAAATGTTTGTTTACCAATTAAGTCATATGACTTGATTTTATTTATTATATATATATCATTAAAAATTGGTCAACATTTAGACAATCTAAATATCAATAACAATCAACAATTTTAAACTGTTGTCAATGAAACACTTTAAACAAACATAAATAAAATTTGTTAATAAGCAATTTAAACATAAATAAAGTGTTTATAAAACATCAAACCAGTATTCATTCCTTATAATATTTTGATATTACTAACAAAGAAAAGAAACAATTTTATCTTGCCATAAATTAGATTTGTGAAAATGGTTTTTTAAATAAATAAATAAATATATTCAGATACAAGCCACCTATTTTTTTATCTTTTACAATCAATAAATCTAAAAAAAAAAAACTATTATACTACATGAAATGCTTCTTCAAATAAATTTATTACAAATATGAAAATTATTCAAATAATTAAAAAAAAATCACCAGAATGTCAGGCAAAAAATTAAAAGTTTCATAAAAACTGATATCTAATTTTTCATAAACTTATATTTTTTTTAAATAAATTTATTAAAAAATTTAGAAATCTTATTCATTGCACTTCCTTTATATCTAAAGTTTATTTTGAAAATTTTTTTTTATAAATTTTAATATTAAAAATAAAATAAAAAAATGTATAATCAATTAAATAACAATACAAATAACCACCTGTGCTAAACAGAGTAATCAATGGATGCCAGAAGGCTTGTGCATAAAATCCCTATCTAATGCCTACTCATCCAATATCCCCAGACTAGTTTCTGGCTTGTGGCCTTCGTCAGTGAGGAGCATTGGATCTGAGAGCACTGCATCTAGATCTTAGGATCTAATGCAACCCTCTAGCAACCACCTTTTATCTCTACTTAACTACAAAACTATGAGAATGAAATTGAAAACACAAAAAAATATTTTCAATCTAAGCTCAATAGCTTATATAGTCATATGGGTCTGAACTCAGTTCAGCACCCATACATTTTGGTGTCTTTGGCTCTTTTACAACCATAGCCACCACTATCCTATTAGGCAGGATTGGTGTTAAACCATTAAGCATCACATGATCACATTTTCCTATACTAGCACATTAATTGTTGATAAACAGAGCAAAACTCTCCATACAGTATTGCCATCTGTGCTAAACAGAGTAATCAATGGATGCCAGAAGGCTTGTGCATAAAATCCCTATCTAATGCCTACTCATCCAATATCCCCAGACTAGTTTCTGGCTTGTGGCCTTCGTCAGTGAGCCAAAGACACCAAAATGTATGGGTGCTGAACTGAGTTCAGACCCATATGACTATATAAGCTATTGAGCTTAGATTGAAAATATTTTTTGTGTTTTCAATTTCATTCTCATAGTTTTGTAGTTAAGTAGAGATAAAAGGTGGTTGCTAGAGGGTTGCATTAGATCCTAAGATCTAGATGCAGTGCTCTCAGATCCAAAGCTCCTCACTGACGAAGGCCACAAGCCAGAAACTAGTCTGGGGATATTGGATGAGTAGGCATTAGATAGGGATTTTATGCACAAGCCTTCTGGCATCCATTGATTACTCTGTTTAGCACAGGTGGCAATACTGTATGGAGAGTTTTGCTCTGTTTATCAACAATTAATGTGCTAGTATAGGAAAATGTGATCATGTGATGCTTAATACAAATAACTTGTATTAAAAACTTGTATTTTTTTTTAAAAAATTTTATCATACAAATATATTTGGATTTTATCTTGTCTTGGATTTTTTTAAGACACTGTATTTACCATTTTCTATTTCCTTCACAATTTGCTTACCAATGATAACATTATTTATTAGCATGAATGTACAATTTTTATATTTTTCTAAGAAAACTCCTTCAGCTGTCAATCAATTTCTAAAAAGGTTTATCTGCTCAAAGATAAAACCATTTTTTTCATTTTGTTTAAATAATTCCTTATTAAAATCATCATCCACCAATCAATTTTATATTTATTAAAAATATCAGATGATTCAAGTCTGGAAATAATATAAACAAAACTTTCTTACTATTACTGAAAGCAAATAATAAACACATATATAACATTTACATTATTAATGTTAATAAAATGTACCAGATGAATAAACCGCTTATCATCACCCAAATTATTTCTTTTACTTTTATTTAAATCAAATTATAAACTTCTCCCTAACTAATATATTTATTATAAGAAACAAATAAATAATCTTTGCTTATTTAATTTAAAACATCTTCAATAAAAAATATTTTTAAAAATGTCTTTATGTAAAGAGGCAACTAAAAATTAAAATAAAACTAAAGTAAACCAATCAAAAATGTATGCACTTTTATTAAAGCACTTGAGGCATTTTTTATGGTCTCAAATCTTTAATAAATTGAAACTACATTTTTTTCAGTAAGTATTATTTTTTTTACCTTTGATTCAAATGTTTACATAAAAGTATTATTTTAAAAAAATGTTTTTTTTATGTAATTTTATTATTTTACTTTTTAATTATAAATAAAATATAATTCCAATTTTTTAAAAAGATAATTTTCTTCATCAATCTCTTTTAATCATTTTTTATTGTGTTTCTTGTTTTTTCTCTACAAGAGAGCACCTGCTATCAATGACTTTTACAGTTTATTGTTTTGTTTTGATTTTGGAAATGATAAAAAAAAAAAACTTTTTTTCACATTTATTTTTTTTTTCAAAAAATATTTATGGAATATTAATTATTAAAAAAAAATCAGTTTTTGTGAAAAAATATTTACTTTTAATTAATTGATAAATCAATATTAACAAAATTTTATTTTATAAACATAATATTTCTATTGGTTCAGTTGTTAAAAGTTTTTTTTCTGGTAATGGTTAATATGGGAGAGTGAGTTGTAAAGGGATGGTTTTTTTCATTATTAAACCTTAAAAAATGTTGACATCCCAACAAAACATGGGCAGGACAAGTTAATATAAAAGCTTTAAAAAAGAATATAATGATTAAATGTTCATTTAATTATGTGAAAAGGTATATGTTAATTTTTTTTCAAGATTGTAAAAAAAAAAAGATTTTTTTAAAAGGTTTCTCTAATAATTATTTTATTTTGCAGTACATATTTAAATTTAAGAAAAAAGTACCAATGAACATTGAAAAATATATATAGAGCTGTCAACATAGACATGTAGATTTACATGTTTGAATTATTAACTCTCCAGATAGGTAAAGATAATTAGTAAAATGTAACATTGTGAGACAAGATGGTCTGAATTTCTGCATTGATGTATGATTGCAATATGGTCAATTTAAAAGGAGGAATGTGCTAATAAAAATCAAAAACAATGGGAAAATTTTTGCAATGCAATAATTATTCACACTTCTATAAGCTATCTAAAGTAGATAGAAAGCAGTTCTACCTTGCAATGAGAGTAATATATTTAAAAAGTCATCATCTTCCAACACAGGTATATAAAGTAAGAGATGGTCATCTGACTTTCTGTATTTATGGATGATTGTGATGTGGTAGTTCTGATATGAGAGATGCTCTGATAGAAATAAAAAACATTATATTATATTATCTACATTAATTTTATGTTTGTCATTTAGAATGAATAAATAGATAGAATACTGAATTTTAATTATGCAATTTTTATTTTTAAAATAAAATAGTCAAATATGTTTAAAAATACATATATACAAGCAACAAAGATTACAAATTATAAAATTATTATATAAAAGCCTTTTTCAGCAAATTATGTTTTTTTGCCCTTTTCAATATGTCTCCACGATTTAAAGCACATACAGCGACATCTATATCAATACACGAGAGAAGATAGATAAACAAATGGATATTTGACATGATCTATTATGTGATTTTTTCCCCCTCAATTCTACTACAAAATTACTCTGTTATATATATTGAATGGATATATATCCACATATATTAATTAATTAACTATCCATTCTTTATCCATTAACCACTTATTATTTAACTTAATGGATGTTTTGTATATATTCATACAGTTGTTTTTATTATACATGATGTAGTTTGTTTCATATATTTTACGTCTATTAACATTTTTAATATAATCAAGAACACTTATATTATCAATACAATTTATTTTATGTCCATACTGCAAATAATGAACATATAACGCAGATCTATCATCTTTCCTAGCAATAGCCTCATTGTGTTCTTTAGCTCTTTCTCCCAATTGCTTTGACGTCTGGCCATAGTAAATCATATTACAAAAATTACATCTAATTTTATAAGAGAGGAATGGTTTATAAAATTAGATGTAATTTTTGTAATATGATTTACTATGGCCAGACGTCAAAGCAATTGGGAGAAAGAGTTAAAGAACACAATGATGCTATTGCTAGGAAAGATGATAGATCTGCGTTATATGTTCATTATTTGCAGTATGGACATAAAATAAATTGTATTGATAATATAAGTGTTCTTGATTATATTAAAAATGTTAATAGACGTAAAATATATGAAACAAACTACATCATGTATAATAAAAACAACTGTATGAATATATACAAAACATCCATTAAGTTACATAATAAGTGGTTAATGGATAAAGAATGGATAGTTAATTAATTAATATATGTGGATATATATCCATTCAATATATATAACAGAGTAATTTTGTAGTAGAATTGAGGGGGAAAAATCACATAATAGATCATGTCAAATATCCATTTGTTTATCTATCTTCTCTCATGTATTGATATAGATGTCGCTGTATGTGCTTTAAATCATGGAGACATATTGAAAAGGGCAAAAAAACATAATTTGCCGAAAAAGGCTTTTATATAATAATTTTATAATTTGTAATCTTTGTTACTTGTATATATGTATTTTTAAACATATTTGACTATTGTATACTTGAAGTGCAACATAAAAAAAAGAATTGGTTTTAATTCTGATTCTGTTTCTGTATAGTAATTTTAAAATAAATGAAATTTAATAGTTACTCTTTGAAATGGAGTAAGAAGTTAAATGATTATGAAATAAGTGTGGTTGACAAAAGGTTTGCAATTTTGGTTTAACCAAAGGGAATAAAAATGACATGTATAATAGCAACAAGATGGTTAATATTTAGATTTTGTAATGAACATAAGGATTTAAAAAATTTATGTAAATATTTTTTGTTTGTACTTATAATAATAATCATAATAATACTTTAATTTCTATTATTTAATATTTTATTGAAAAATGAGTTAGAATGCATATTGTTTTGAATGAGTAGTTAAATAAATAAAAAAATATGTTATACTTAGTCAAATACATTTTTTTAAAAAGATAGTGCTTTAGACAAAATAAAGTGATATATATAATATACAAACCATTATACAATTACAAATATCCAGTAACGCCCTCTGTTTAAAGTACTATATCTCAATAATAGCAAACCGTAAAATCATTTTACAGTTTGCTATTATTGAGATATAGTACTTTAAACAGAGGGCATTACTGGATATTTGTAATTGTATAATGGTTTGTATATTTTCTATAATTATTTCAGTTAGTGTTAACAGTAACTTACTTTTCATATATATATATTAGTACTGCATATTAAGGATAAAGTGATGAAGGGATTAAAAATAATAAGCAATTTGTTTTAGAGTTAATTTGAGGTGAAGATAGAATCAAATTAAATTGTGTTATGAAATAAATGGAAAAATTAAAAATGTTTAATAGTGTGCTATTTGCATTGATATTCTAGTTGAAATTTTACTTTTTTTTTAATGGTAGAACATATAAAAAAAGATTATCATTTGATAAGCATATAGGATTTTACAGAGTTTACAAGTTTTTAAATTGTTTTATTAATATAATAAAATTTGATAGTTTAGAAAATTTTTCAATGTGTTTTACTTTAAATTAAACTTTAGATCGGATTAATAATTTTAGTATTAAAACAATTACATATTTGTAGTATAAACATAAATATTGTGTTAATAAGTAAATAAATTGAAATGTATTTAAGTGGGTAATGTTTTTTTAATTACTAATGATAGGGTTAAGGGAATATTCAATGTATTGTTTTAGTTATAATAAATAGAAGAGACTTCATTTATGTTGAAAAACCTGATTAAATGGAGTTTTTCATTTTCTCAACAACTTTACAATATATATATATCACTAGATGGAGCTTACCAATAGCTCTAAACAAGCTTTTATTTTATAAGAGCTGAAAAAGAAAAAAAATCAAAATCTCTATTGGGTCCATAGCTTCAGACCAGTTGGTTTTAAGCTTGTGGCTCACATCAGTAAAGAACTGGGACTCTAGAAACTAGATCTAAAATACTAACTCAAAAGTCAGCACTTATAAAACATGTTCCTATCAATTTGAAAGCATGAACTTATCAGATATGTAAATTTCTTTAAATCCAGCCTTATAAACTAGATAGCTATATGGGTCTGAATTCAGCTCAGTTTCACCACATAGTAATAACCTCTGCAATATATAGTATTGCAAAAACCTTCTAAGGTACACTTATAATAATTAAAACAAGTCATAAATTTTGTAACTTGCTTTTAAGCTTGCATTTTATGATCACTAGATGGTGCTTACCAATAGCTCTAAACAAGCTTTTATTTTATAAGTGCGAAAGAGAAAAAAAAATCAAAATCTCTATTGGGGTCCCTATCTCTAGACTGATTGTTTTCAATCATGTGGCTCACCTCAGTGAAGTTCTGGCACTCTAGAAACTAGATCTAAAATACTAACTTAAAAGTCAGCACTTATAAAACACTTTTTTATCAATTTGAAAGCATGAACTTATCAAGCACGTAAATGTCTTCAAAACCAGACTTACAAATTATATATATATATATATATATATATATATATATATATATATATATATATATATATATATATATATATATATATATATATATATAATCAGCAATAAAGTTGTTTTGTAAAAAAAAAGCTAATGACTTTTTTGCTAATGTGTTTTAGAAAAATTTGATTGCCAAAACTATGTCAGAATCAATTAAGGGAGGTCCTTTCTTATCCCATGTCAGGCACATTACTGCTGCACCAAACCTATCAGAATGTCACATAAATGGACAAGCAATTATGATAGTTGGATAATTATTTAAAAACCTTACACAAGTTTATTACTACAATATATGAGATAGTTTAGTCATAAGAATGACACTTTTACAGCAAGCAGTAAGAAGCAAAATTTTCACAACATTGGAGTGGAGAAAATAGTTTTAATCAATATAAAATACCATACAGTCAACAACTATTTTACACAGTAATAACATGTAAACATCACATGACCACCACTTCTTATGCTTGTGTATAACTTGTTAAAACAGTCAAAACTCACTATACATATTGCCACACACAGCAAGCTAGAGTAGGCACTAGATGGAGATTTTATGCACAAGCCTTTTGGAATCCATTGATTACTCTAGCTTGCTGTGTGTGACAATACAGATAGTGAGTTTTGCCTGTTTTAACAAGTTATGTACTTGCTTAAGTTGCAAAAATAACCAAATATAAATATAATCAAATGATGTATTATTTACTGGTACTCAAGATTTTGCACTTTACAAAGGAGTGTACAATATTATCTCTGACATAAATGACTGTGTCTTATTGTATCACAAATATGAACAGAACTCACAGATGTTGTGGGACATTTACTATAATTTATGTAAACTTTATAAGTTAAATAAATATTTGCAGTATAGAAATGGATTTGTATGCACATCTAACTAAAAATTTCTAAAAGTGAATTATTCTAGACAAGAATAGGAGTCAACAATCTTTACTACCAGTAAGATGTTCAAGATCCATATCATTATGAAGCTTTATCAGTAACAATTGAGAGAAACTTTAACTAATCTAGAGAATAAAGTAGACATCATTTTAACTATCACTGAAGAAAAATAAAATTATTAAGACTATCAAAGTATCTGACAAAGTATGATTTATAAACTAAATAATTGTTCCTACAACAAAAGAAATATAATTAATATTCTGACTAATGTTTATAGAATCGAGTTAATTTATCTTGCCTTCTATTATAAAGTTAGTGAACTTGAAAGTAAGCAGTTGAATAAGTAACAACCAATTGTAAGGGTCAAAGAAATATTATTGACCCTCTGGTTCTTATAACTGCAAGCAATAAGCTTTATTTTTTAAAGAAACTCATTCTGATTACAATAGATAGTAACTACTATTTCATAGTAGTGAAAATGAACAAATGCACTAATATGATGAAATGTTACACAGAACAATGATTATGCATGATAATCTCAACTAAAAAATAAGGATATAAATGGTAAAAAAGCAAACACTTTTGAAATAAATGACATGCTGTTAGCTGATACACATGCTCTTGTCTTTCCAATTGACATTATTGAGTTTACACTTTTTTATTGCAAATATCAAACAAACTCACCCAAATGATGTGAAAGTTGACCATTGGTTTTAGCTTATATTACTTCTCTATTAACTTGTTTTGTAGTATTGGGATTTTTTAAAATAGTGTCATTAATAATATTTATAATTTTTGAAGTTATTTGATGTATACTTTTATAGTTGTTTGTTTATAATATACAAAAGTATGTTGGAGAAATTTTTTAATAACTGAAATAGTTTTTATTCAGTTACTAAATTTATTATTAAGAAAAAAATATATAGAATTTTATTGAGAATTAGTAATTAATTTATATAGCGCACAGAAAGCTTATGTAAATAGTCTGAACAGGCATTAATCTGTATTCAATGCGCTTTAAAATTCGCAATAATCAAGCATAGTTTGCCGATAGAGGGATCTTCCAAACCATGACACAAGATAGCGATTTTTATAAAGACAAGAACGGTCCATCTTGTCTTTAACCTAAATCAAGATGCTTCAGATTCACCTATATAAGTGGACATTTAGGTTAAAGACAAGATGGACCGTTCTTGTCTTTATAAAAATCGCTATCTTGTGCCATGGTTTGGAAGATCCTTCTATTGCAAAATGTGCTTGATTATTGCTAATTTTAAAGCCCATTGAATACAGGTTAATGCCTGTTCAGACTATTTACATAAGCTTTCTGTGCGCTTATAAATTAATTACTACTTCTCAATAGTTTATAGAATTTTATTGTTTAATTAAAATGTTTAGATTTATTTTGTAAGAAATGGAAAAATGGGTGTATTGTATTGTAATTATTTCGTTAAAGAAAAGAATTTAAGAAATATAATTAGTTCTCTACAGTTATCAATCTTTTCTTATACTAAACCGCATTGGTAAGTTTTTGTTATAAAAAAGTTATATAATTTTATTGGAAATGCTTTTTTTTTAAAAAAAAAAAACAACAACTCCTTTTTATTATATATTAGTGGCAAATAGTATTTTACTTACCGTTTTAATATCAATATTACATCGCTTATTATCTAGCAAAATATTTAATAATAGCTGTCTTTTTCATGCAATTTGTTCTTATTATCCGTTAAATAACAATAGATAATAAATATAGTAATTTTTGGGATAATGAAAACTATACAAAAAATATAATATTAAATAGCATGACTAAAACTGTATGAATTTTCATATCAGAAATTTCAACTTGGGAAAAATAAGTTGAGTTAAAAAGAGAATTTGTATAGATAAGTGTGATATTGTTCATAAGATATTGTTTGATCATGTAATAGATATATTTTTCAATATGATCAGATGAGAAGCAGGATAAAAAGAAACTATGAAGGTGACACTATAGATCTGATGAAAACTCTATTTAACATAAAGAATAAGTAGATTTGGAGTATGGATAATTTTATAAATGTTTCTAAGGAAATGTGTGTTTTTATTTATATTTACTCTTAAGAAGATTTATGAGTATATTTTTAATAGGTTGACTGATATAGTTGATATTACTGTGATGTATTTTTCATTCAATACATATATGTATTATAATGAAGTCTTTTATATTAATAAGACTAAATATATATATATATATATTATACTTAATGTTTTCACGGTTATATGATATAGATAAATTATACGTTTTTGGGATATACCGTGTCTTATTTTCCATTGAGCACCGATATTTCGACGGAATAGTAACCGCTATTTTCAAGGTTAACTTTTGAAAAAAAAAACCATTAGATCTTAACAAATAACGTGACTGTGTGCAAGATGAGAAATGAGATTCCAGTTCAGCATTCACAATATGAGGCTTATCAAAATGTTTATTTTCCTCAGTATTTTTACCAAAATGTTTATTTTCCTCAGTATTTTTACCTGTATCAACAGGTAAAAATACTGAGGAAAATAAACATTTTAATAAGCCTCATATTGTGAATGCTGAACTGGAATCTCATCATTTCTCATCTCGCACACGGTTTTTCTTTCAAAAGTTAACCTTGAAAATGGCGGTTGCTATTCCGTCGAAATATCGGTGCTCAATGGAAAATAAGACACGGTATATCCCCAAAACTTATAATTTATATATATATATGTTGTGTCATAGGGTTAATCATTAATTATTCTGCCTGCAGAACCATGAAATACATATAGGAATAAATGATCTTCAATTCATGCACAATCTCTTTACTACTTGAGAAACTATAGTTATCCATTCTAATACTAGCCTTAACAACAATAAATGTTCAAATAATGGTAATCAAATTCAGTGAAGGAATTTTCTGTTTTGGTGGATAAAGGCCTTCTTGAAAAATTTAAATACTTTATAAATAGAATTCTTTGTGAGCAAGACAGAATAATTCCTCTATGCCGAAAATTTAATATATAGCGACCTCAAAATTTTTATTTTCATATATATAGTGTCCCAGCACTCCACTGAGGTGAGCCATAAGCTTGAAATCGATTGCTCTGGAAATAGGGACTTCCTGATAGAGATTTTGAATTCTTTCTCTTTTGGCACATAAAATAAAGCTTGATTAGAGCTATTGGTAAGCTCCATCTAGTGATCATTAAAGGCAAGCTTAAAAGCAAATTACAAATGCATGACTTGGTTTATTAATTATGTATAATATACTTGAATAAACAATGAAGTTCTAAATTTAAATAAATTAATAATAAAAGAAAGCTGGCAAACAACTATTAAAAATATTTTAATAACTACATTTACTGGATTTTAATATGGACTTATGATATGGTCAGTGAAAAGAAGAGCAATACAAAGGTATTAGTCTGCTCAAAGACTTTGGAATGGTATATATTCAATGGACCATTAGTAAGAATGGATTTCCATTCTTGCTATTAAAAGGTGTGAAGGTTGCCTTGACAGCAGTTAGAAATATTGGTTGCTATATTTACTGTGAATGTTTAGGTTGTTACTGATTGGAAACTAATTACATCATTATCCCAGATTAGCTTTAGGCACTATTTTGCTTATTATTTCTAAATAATACATGGGCAATTTAAAAGTATTGCATTAAGTAATGTTTTAGATGACTATTTATTAGTCTGCATTATAGTGACATGCTTATTTCATGTTTAAAGAGGTGTATTTAAACTTCATTGTAACAATATTTCAAACTCTATACTCAAGTTGCAATCTTTAAGTGTCCATATATATTCAATGGGCCATTAGTAAGAATGGATTTTCATTCTTGCTATTAAAAGGTGTGAAGGTTGCCTTGACAGCAGTTAGAAATATTGGTTGCTATATTTACTGTGAATGTTTAGGTGGTTACTGGTTGGAAACTAATTATATATATATATATATATATATATATAGTATATATACTATATATATATATATATATATATATATATATATTGTAACCATATATTTTAGTATAAAATATATTATTTGGTGTAACTAGTATAAAAATTTCTCTTTCTTCTTTTGGTGATTTGATTGGCTTGAGTTGCACTTTGAACAGATTGTTCTCTTATATTATTTTAATAAATTTAAGTTTGCTTCTTCCCATATACTAACTCATATCAAAACGTTTAACTTTTAAAAAATTTGACAACACATTAAAATTTGGTAAAATATTATTAAAAATAATATTTTTGTTTTATTAGTTTAAAATGATCTTAAAAATTATTTCTATTGAATTAAAAAAACCATTTGTTCAATTAAATATTAATTATTAAAAATAAATATGGTAATTACGTATGCGTCTCAATGTAAAAAAAGAAAAGAGCGCGAATTTCTAAGAGAAGATCGTCTGTTAGTTTGCTTTTGGAGGGGGAAAGAAAAGAAAATGGTAAAGGCAAATGGTGTAAATTTGATAAGCTTAATTTAAAATAGTTAATAAGTAAACAGATTACCACAAAAGTTGCTATAAAAGTAAATATAACATAGTGGTAATTAATTATAAGATGAATTGCTAAATTTAAAAGTCTGTTCAAGTCGGCTGGCCAAGTGGATCGAATCACCGGTAATAAATTTTCCAATATTACATTTTTAAAATGTCGGAGCTTCCCAGTTTAAGTTTGAAAGAATTAAATACAAGATTTTGGTATATTTTGAAATATTTATTATTCTACAATTTGGAAAAATTAAATAAGTATTTTAATTACAGAAGTTTTATGAATATGAAAATTTGTTTTTTAAAAAAGAAGAATTTTAAGTTAAAGTAAAATGTTAAAGCTATCAAAATATTTTAATATTTCCGTTTTTAATTCTAATAAAATATAATATTGATTGATATTTAACTTTACAATGCCAGTAATATTTGCTAGTTAATTTGTTTAACATTTGGATAATAAACAGTCTTCAAATAATTAATCAAAGCTATTTTATAATTGTATCGTCGGTTTGAAATGAATAAATTAATTGCTGTAATTAGTATTCCTGGATTAACGCGTGGATAAATAAATACTTGCATGGATGTGATAAACTTGGAACACTTTTGATAGAGAAATGTAGAGATTAATAACTTTATGAAAAACATTTTCATTTAAATTCTGCGTATCATGTTTTAAAATTGTTTCATGTTTGGGGAGCCACGCAAAATCGTTAATCTAATATTGCTTATAATAACTAATCAAATGGATAGAATTGCATGTATGGAATTTAACTACAGTTATAGCTATTACCTCGTATACTTATTATTCTACACATCGTACATGGATTCTACGGATCACATTAGGAGTTATAAAATGCTATACAATCCAATTTGTGATACACACATCTGCTAAAATTCATGTATTGAACTATAAATGCTATACATTTAGTTTTATCACACACACACCGTTAAATTTTATATATTTGATGAATAATACATTAATTTAATTTTATCGTTATATGAACTTGCATGTGAAGTTCAAAAGTTATATTTATTAAATTTAAATTAATAGGGGTTGAATAAAATATTTATTCAAGAGAATAGCGCTAGCGAAAAAGCTTAAACAGTACTTAATGAATTCATGGGATATATCAATCTTTATGAGATATTTTGTGAGTCTTTCCAGATTTATATTCCTATGCCAATATTACTTATATTATATTACACATGCTTATTTTAAGCAAGATAAGTAGTACATTAGTTGTCCTGATTAGCGTAACATTTTATTATGCAAGAACCCACATTTGCTAAAGTGTTAGTGTATTCTGAATAGTCAGAAGAACTGAGGAGGATGATTTTGCACTTTAATGTGAAGTAAATAATAATGTTGTTTTAGAATGTTAAAGGGCTTTAATCTGTGCTGGTGGTTAATCCGCAGATTATTTTAATTGCCATTTTTGTATTTTACACACATTCCTGCGCCGGTGGTTAATCCGCGGAATTGTGTGATTATACGTATTACTTTATGATGGTGTTTAAATACACAAAACGTTTAGTATTATTTAATTCCTACGTGTAGATGAATGCATCCACGGGAATATGTTTTGCTTCACAGATATAAGTTGGGCAAAGTATTTTAGTTAATCTGCTAAATCATCTTCATTTGTAAGCATAATTTATCGGTTAGATTATTAAATGGTAACAGGACATTCTATTCAAGTACTTCATGATAATTAACTGTTGGTTGATTATTATTTACCGGAATGTAAGTTTACATTTTCACTTTAATTAATGATTACATTATAGCTAAATCATACAGACATCATATTATTTATTATATTATTATAGGTGTACAGTAGGGATTTATTGAATCTGGAAATGACGTTCAATATTTCATGAATTGATGCTGAATTTATTATAAATTCCTCAATATTCAGTATATAAAATTGAAATATAAGGTGGGATTAGGTTTTTAAATACTGTATCTATGAGATGTATTGAAGAAAGTCGATTGAATTATAATTTATTTATTTGATTTGTTATTTATGTTTTATTTAGAATATTGAAATTAATTACTTATTGTTCATAAATCTGTAAATAAATGTTGATTTATAATTAAACTTACTGTGCCGTTGCTATGTGTCATTCATAACATCAGAAATCATAAACTTTGGATAGAGCATACATTGAATTACATATTATCGTCAACATGATATAAGAGTTTATAAATATTTTTGAGAAAACATTTAGATGCTTTTCGTCTTTGGTAGTTTATGATGAGTAAGGTACAATAAAATCCCATTTACCTTTTCCATCATTTGTGGCTTTGCGTAGTTGATTCTAGTATAAAATACAAATTAATTATTAAACTTGTGAACAGATTTACCAAATAATGATATGATTAAATATATTTACTGAACGTTTTTAAGGTATCATTTGTCAGTATAATAAGAGTCTCAGTAATATGATAAACTATAAAATCAGAACCCAAGTATTTATGTTTATTTATTGCAAAGCTTTACCTGGACTAGCATTTGTATTAAAAATCATATAGACGGTTTAAAATTTCATAATCTTATGTAATTCCACAAATTATGCCATCTTGTACATGGTCGGCCATAGGGTCGCATATCATAAAAATCGCAAATTAAGTTTTAAAAGTAATAACATTGCACTTATAATTTGTTTAATGTGTTTTATAATAATACTATGATAGGTCTTCGCGGTATACCCTGGCTGCGATCAAATAAATTGTAAAAAGTTTATGTTAGATCTTTAGTTTGGTCTATGGTAAGTTGCTCCAGATGTTGATTGTGGTCTTTGATGCATTAAATAGATAGCATGATATGTTTTTTTCATTACAGCTCTTAATAGCTGACAATAATTGAGTGAGAGTTGATCAGTGATCAAGGTTACAATTCTTAGTGCACTTACGTTATGTAATTGGGACCGCACAATCAAATGGTTACAATTTTTGGGGCCGCAATGTGTTCAGCACGATAGGTAGTTGAGAGGGCAATGGCCTTCGATGGCCATTAGCTGGACATCAGAATTTACGGTTACAATATATATATATATATTATTAATCAATGTCTGTATTCCAATTATAATAAAATATATATAATTATTCAAAACAATACTATAATTAATACAGTAAAAAATATTTTAAAAAACAAATATATACCACAATTTAATTATACAATAATTAATACAGTAAAAAATATTTTAAAAAACAAATATATACCACAATAAATTGTGGTATATATTTGTTTTTTTAAAATATTTTTTACTGTATTAATTATTGTATTGTTTTGAATATATATATATATATATATATATATATATATATATATATATATATATATATATATATATATATATATATATATAAGGATATTAATAATAAACTAACTGCACAGGGAAAAGATTAGACTGATATCATTGACATAATTGAAAATATGTGTCTGAAATGTCACTGGAGGACATGATGCTAATAGAAATAATAACATAAAAAGTTGTAAATTAAAAGTGGATCCCAATATAATTTTTCAAAAATTGTAAAGATAGGAGAAAGATGATGGTAATAATCATATAAATATATTTTATTTTTTTAATTAACACTTTATTTCTTATAATTAATTGAAGTCATGCAAAAAAATCATTAAAATATTGAAAGATAATAATTTGTCATTGGAACATAAATTTCCTATCTGAATTATTAGCCTCAAAAGTAACATTGTGTTTTTTTTTTAATTAAAAAAATATAAATATCATCTGAACTATTATATTTACAGAAACCAAAAAATGGAAGATGAAGGTTAAGTTGCTATGTCAGTGCTGTATCTCTTTGAGATTTAGATGTAATTTAGAAGATACATTTACTTAGTTGATACTTATATAGAAATGAAACACACTTACTAAAATATAGCCTAAATTCTTTTCTATTCAAATAAGTTATTGTCAGATGCAGTAATGTGATAATCAAATTATATGCTTTAGAAATGTATATGCTGTTTTTTTATATTTTAATTGTATTATTCTCATTGGCAATATGTTATGTTTTTATTTTTCTTTGGTTATGTTATGTTTTGCAAATGATTCACACATTCCATTTTTTTTTAATCAGACATATTGAACTGTATTAGTAAAAGATTTAGAATACCTCTATAATTGATAGTGTTAATTCACCCATGTACATACACATAGTCATATTTCTGATGTATTATAAAGAAGAATTTCTTATTATGCAGTCAAATAAATCACATTTAAACATGCTAGAATGTCAATTGTCTTTGGAGTTACTATGTATTCAATTTACATTTAAAGGTATTCAATAATTATGTTGTCTATTTTCAGAGCACATTCAATTTTTTTTAATTTAAAATAATCATATGCACTTAAATCCTCATTTGTATTATTGTTATTCATATTAAGGCTCATTATTTTATCTCTGTTAAATAAATTATGCAAATATCAGCATGAAAAGGCAGACAATGTTGAACAATAGATGAACATGTTGCAATTGAATAGATCTAAAAATGAATGATTTGGATTTTTTTTCAAAATTTAACAGGGGTGACTTGATATTAAAAACAATGATTAAGAATGGATGTCTTTTCCCACATGGACATCTGTGTCACAAATGCCTATTTTAAAAAAAAATAAATTCTTCAAAAAATATAAAAATTAATTGCTGAATCCTATTTAATCTTTTTAAATTTGAGGTGAACATTATGGACATTTAAATGTGTTTGACTTTATGCTGCATATCAACTGAGAACTTTCAAATATATTGAAAAAACAAGAGTATATTTCAATACATTGGTTAATTAATACCAAGAATATATATAAATATAAAGGTTTATGTTAATTCAAACAATTCAAATTTAATATTTTTAAATCATGGAATAAAATTTTTGCATTGCTTTTATTCAAGATAATTGCACAGACAATACATGAAAACATGACCATAAAATAAAGATTTATGTAATCATGGATTTTTATCAACTTTAATAATCCATCTATTCAGAAGAGAGTAACATACATATTATGTAAGGTTTAGTATTTAAATATCTGCATTATAACATAATATGTAAAAAAAAATTAAATAATTGCTTTGTATAAATAGACAATTAAAAAGTAAAAAAAAAAAAATAAAGTAATCCATGTCTCAGTTAATTTGCCATTCTTGGAAAACATCAGAGAACTTAAAAATCTATACTTATTATAAAACAATTGGAAATTGCAGGAATATTGTCATTTCATGAAAGCATTTGAAAAATCAAATATATCATAAAAATCAAAAAGTCCTCAAATGCCTTTATGAAATGATAATATTTGTGCAATTTCAAATTGTTTTATAATAAATGTAGATTCATATAGTCTCTGATATTTTCCAAGAATAGCAAATTTACTAAGTGGAGAATTACTTTGTTATTTTTCTATTTTTTTATTGGTTATTTACATAAATGCATTATTTTACAGCATTTTTTTTTACATATTTTTTTTTTTTACTTTTTAGTTATATTTAAATATGATTTTAAGGAATGGTTGAAATAAATCTGACAAAAAGTATAATTTTATAATAAGATAGAAAAAATACACCCTCTAACAAATAAATACAAAATTTAAATATCATGTGATTATATAATATAACATATTAATGTATTGGCTTTTTAATTAATTTAATTAATTAAGTATAAATTAAATCAATATTAATAAAATTTTATGCAATGTTTCTGTCAGATATATATATATAATTTAATTAATTAAACTAATTAAGTATGAATTAAATCAATAATAACAAAATTTTATTCTACAAATGTAATATTTTTGTTGGTCCAGTTGTTAAGAAATTTTCTTGGAAAGTGTTAAGATTTGAGTTGAGATTTTAATGGGAAAAAAATTATTGTTAAAAATTCAAAAAATGTGAAAAGACAGAAACATACACAGACAGTACAAGTTAATATAAAAGCATTTTTTTAGTATTCATCAAGTATATTATTATTCAAGAATATGAAGAAGATACATTGAAAGAGTACTGTTTAATAATTTAACATAAAAAAATGAAATTTTAACTAAGTTAACTTGATTGGTTTGGAAGGGGGATGGGGGTAAATCCGAAAGATTTTCCCACATTATTAAATATGCAGGGAATAAAAAATAAATAAAAAGACTGCAGTTTTTTTTTATTTATTACAACTTATTCATCTCATAAAATAAGTTTGAAAGAATTTGGATATAAAAAAGTTAAGTGAAATCATTTAAGCATTCTTTTATTTATGATATATACATAATTTTATTTAGGCAGTTTGTTAAATAAATTTATCTGTATATTTCCATAAATATTAGTAGGGATAAGCTTATAATTATCAAAACTTTATAGAATAAGTGGATAATTCTATCCCTAAAAATTTTTTATCAGAGGGCTGTTTACCCATAGGCTAAATGGAAGTATGATTTACACCACCAGTATTATACAGAGAAAAATATGTTGATTTCATATTTACTATGATTAACCTCTATTTAATTAATAAAATAAGGTCAATAAAATGAAATTCAGTCTTCATCCATTTATAATTGTTAATTATTTCCATGCTTCAGGCTACATTCAATTTAGTTTATATTTCCATCATTGTTGGCAAAGATAAGCAGATAAACATCAGAAGCTTAAAAAATAAGTGGATCTATTCCATTTATGAACATTTGTTCATAGAAGGTTGTTTATTATAAACTGAAAGGAAGAGTAATTTTATTGATCACTCTCCCCCCCCCCATATATATATATATATATATATATTAACTTTATAAATAAATATTTGAAAATACAGTAATTAAAAGTCTATAAAATTATATGTATAACTATAACTTAGAAGCACTTTCACTACCTTGTAGCTTTGTCAACTATCACATTTAAAATGTCAACTTTCCCATACTTCAATGTCAACTTTCCCATAATTCTGTGATCTTAACGTTTGCTAGTTGCTGATTAATTAAATTTTGCTTGTATTTATATATTAACATCGCCTCTTTAATTTTTTTTTATTATTATTTCTTTCAGTTTCCAATATTTTATCATTGTTATAATCAAAATCAAAACCATATATACATGATTTATTATGACCATAAAAAACAGAAGCTGATAAATTATCACTATTTTTAATATTTTGTTTCGTATTTTGAACCCTTTTAAATAATAAAATGTGCTCTTTTGTTCTTTTTGCCAATGTGCATCTTGATTCACCTATATATCCACTACCACATCTACATGTCTCATTGTAAATGATACAATTTTTATTTGTCAATAAAATTTTATCTTTTGAATTGTTTATTAATTTATTTAATGTAGGTGGTGCATAAAATGCAATATCGCATATTCCTTTATAAATTTTCTTAATGAAACTTGCCTGTTGATTAGATATATATGATATTGATATCCACAACATTTTATCAGAAAAATTAACATTATATTCCATATGAATCAAAAGTACCAATGTCACATAAAATGGCAGGTTTGAAGTCCTTTTTATTTAGAAATGATAATCTTTGTAATATGCATCAGATAAAACTAAAAATATTGAAATTTATTGTAATGAGTTGTTAAACGTTGGATACAATTATGATTGTGTATATTATAGTGTTAAAAATTTTACTTCTAAATATAAAAATATTAATAATAATGTTAATTTTTCTAATAAAAAGTTGCAGATATCAATACCATATATATCTAATCAACAGGCAAGTTTCATTAAGAAAATTTATAAAGGAATATGTGATATTGCATTTTATGCACCACCTACTTTAATAAATTAATAAAAAATTCAAAAGATAAAACTTTATTGACAAATAAAAACTGTATCATTTACAAATGGACATGTAAGTGTGGTAGTATATATATATAGGTGAATCGAGGTGTACATTGGAAAAAAGAACAAAAGGGCATGTATTATTATTTAAAAGGGTTCAAAATATGAAAAAAAATATTAAAAATAGTGATAATTTATCAGCTTCTGTTTTTTTATGGCCATAATAAATCATGTATATATGGTTTTGATTTTGATTATAACAACATAAAAATATTGGAAACTGAAAGAAATAATAATAAAGGAAAAATTAAATAGGCGATGTTAATATATAAATACAAGCAAAATTTAATTAATCGGCAACTAGCAAACATTAAGATCACAGAATTATGGGAAAGTTGACATTGAATTATGGAAAAGTTGACATTTTAAATGTGATAGTTGACAAAGCTACAAGGTAGTGAAAGCGCTTCTAAGTTATAGTTATACATATAATTTTTATAGACTTTTAATTACTGTATTTTCAAATATTAATTTATAAAGTTAGTATATTATTTTGAAGAAATACAGACATCGATTTGATATATATATATATATATATATATATATATATATATATATATATATATATATATATATATATATATATATATATATATATATATATTGAACTGTCCTAATTGAAGTTTATTTACAATTGAATATTAAAACTTTTATAAAAAAAAGTATGATAAAGGAGTGAGAAAAATATAAGAAAATATAATTGTGAATTGGTGAGGAAAGTTTAGAACAAAGTAGAAGTCTCAAAAGTGTAAAGTAAGATTTTGGTATTGATAAAAAAAAGTTATTTCTGCAATAGGAAAAAAGAAGATGGAATTAGTTCTAAAAAAAGAGATGACAACATAAAATATGTTAAAAGTTCTATAAAAACAGATAAGGTAACTCCTACAGCTATTATAGCATCCAAACTGACCACCATTTTAAATAAACAAATGTGTCATGCAAGTAAATCTATAAAGAAAAACAATTATAGGATATGATGGGATTATAATCAATATGTTAAAAGATGACAAAAAATATAAAAAAATTATGGAAATGTTATATATTAACATATGAGTGGTAAAAATGTAAAAGTTAATCTAAAGAATGCAGTAGTAATATTGATATTTAAGAAAGAATATGGAGGAGGCATTAAAAATTACATAATGCAAATCTTATATCAGTTCTATATACAATCTTTACAAAAATAATTCCAACATACTTACAGCAAACTTTGGACTTTAATCATACAAAAGCCCAAAATGAATATAAAGTTGTTTTAGCACAGTGGATCTCTACAAACTATTGAGAGAAGTTATAGAAAGAATAAATGAATATGACTTAAGATTTTCAATTTAAAATTTATAAGATAACATTTAATTGTATGAGCATTTTTATTGTGATTAAACTTTAAATTATCAATATACAGATCCATCATATTGTCATATTCTGAAGAATATTTAACAAAATGCAACAGAAATGATTAGTACTACTAATAAGATTAACATTGATAAGAATATACAGCAAGGCAATTCCATACTTACAAAATATTTTATAGCAGTTTTACATGAAGCATTTGTGGATTAAAATGGGAAATTAAAAAATAAGACTAAAGGGAGATTATTTATGTATTCAGATTTTGCATAGATTGTAATTGTGTTTGCAAGTAATATTTCAAAGATTATGCAAATAATGAAAACATTATCAAAAAAATAAGAATGTAGGATTATAAATAAATGTTAAAAAACTAAAGTATTATTCAATGATATTTTTCAAAAGAAAAAAATAAAGATTGATAATGAAGAATTAAACAAAGTTAATAATATTTTGATCATGGTGTTATACAGATAGAAATATGATGGTTAAAATAAATTGTAGAATTAAAGTTGAAAAGAATGTTTCTGCTAGAAATATCTTAATATACATACTGGTTTCAGTAAAAATAAATTTAAGAAATGTGTTTATAAATATTTCTAATGGACTTTAAACAAAGACATTTAACACAAAAACAATTCCAAGACTTCAGCCCACTCAATGAAGAGATATATGTTTCAAGTAAAAAAAAATATTTAAAAAAGTATGGATAAGGGACCAAACAGGTATCACTGATACCTTTGAAATATTTAAGAAATGAAACAGAGCTGAATATATTACTTGAAGAAATGGTAATAAGTTGTACTTGAAATCCTAAACTTGATGTTAAAAATCAAGAAAAAACACATGGAAGATGAATACATGAAATGAAGATGTTTTCTGGTATATTGTAGAGAATACAAGCTAGGAATTGGGAAAATCTGGATTAAACTAGGAAAGATCTTCCATGTTGCAGTAGATAAAAAATAGTTGATAATTGTGGTAATATATTTGTGCTAATAAAATTTCAATTTCAAATTTTGTATACATCTTTAAAAGAAATATGAAACTATTTCAAAGATTATTAGTAAGATATATAAATGGCTCAATCTAATATGACCAATTTACTATAGAAGCTTATCATTCATTAAGGTTTATAATATATCCTTTCGTTTGTGGAACATAGCATTAATACGTATATTTTATAATTGCATACATTCACAAACAAAAGAATATATTGTACTTTTAAACAAAGAAAGATAAATAAAATTTAAAAAATATGTTAACATCAAAAATACTGAAAATAAAACGAAAATGCACTAATATATTAACAGTCATAATCTTAATAAAATGCTGATATCTTGTTTTGTGAGTTGAATATAAATTATTGTGCACTTTGCTTAACTGAATTAGCAAAATTATATTGATTTTATTTTTATATTTGTTTTATTTCACATGTTAAAAGACATTTTGCAAAGTTTAAAATAACAATTTACTGGAAATAGTTATGTAAAGTTTCATGTTTCCTATGATGAATATTTCTTATTAAAAAAATTATCTATCTACTGCTGATTTGGAAAATTTAGTATTTTCTTTTTTACAAGACTGTTATTTTGAATAAGAACAATTGGGGTGCTTAGGTATAGAAGTAAACCAGAATATTGGCTAACAGATAAAAAATGCAATGGATAGAAAATGAAATAAGAAAACAAACACCCACCTTTAAATATAGTAACAATATACAATTTAAAGAGAAGCAGAAATTTAAATAGCTGAGCAACTCTATAAAAAAAGACATTTGCTAAAATATATTATGCTGCATAAACTATGTTGTTGCTGCTGTTCTTCTTCTTATTATTATTGTGTTTCAACAATAATCTTTGTTAATCCTTTAGGTCACATGGCAATAATAACATTGTTTGTAAGGGTACATGTGCAAATCTGGTGCCATATTAAAAGTTATTTACAGTCACTAAATTAATCTTGATTATTGTTCTTTTAATTGTTAATCATTTATCAAGCACAAAATCAAGCCATGGATGCTGTACAAAGAACAAAGTTAAGTCAGAGTAAAATTCCACATGGTGACAGCCACCAGAATGCAATAGATGGGGAGCAAATTTTGTAGTCCAATGATGGATGGAGTTAAATGCAGCTAGTGAAGGTAAGTTTTATTGAGAGTAATAATAATAATAATAATTATTATTATTATTATTATTATTATTATTATTATTATTATTATTATTATTATTATTATTATTATTATTATTATTATTATTATTATTATTATTATTATTATTATTATTATTATTATTATTATTATTATTATTATTATTATTATTATTATTATTATTATTATTATTATTATTATTATTATTATTATTATTATGTTTCAAAAGGCCTTTATTGTCTCAAAAGAATTACAAATTTTGCATTTACATAGTTTGTCTACATATAATATCCTGGATTGTCCATTATCATTTGAACACCATTAGCAAATCAATTACTTATAATAGAAAAGAAAAAATTGTTGCTAAATTGTCCTTGTTGCTAATTTGACATGCATATCCTTCTAAGTTTTTTTATAATGTTTAATTTCCTCAATTCACTATAACATAGATCTAATCTTAAGTAATGACCAGGTTGCTGCATAAATGTCAGGTCTGGCCAGTCCTTTATTTCTTTTCTGTACATGCATTTGTATTTCATTCCCTTTTTTTTCTTTTACTTTTGTATTATTTATCTTAAGGTACACTTTTTCCTCCAACCTTAATGAAGAATCTGGAATCTTCCCAATTTTGCTATCATCATTATTTACATTTGCAGTTTCATTTTCTTGCTTATCTGTATTCATATGTGTTTGTATAGAATTTTTTTCCTTTTCACTTCCTTGAGTTCCCACATCCGATGTCAGTATTTGCTTTACATCTCTTTGTTTATAGCTTGTTTTCTTTTCTAATCTTTCTTCTGATAAATCAAATCCTTTGTTATTTCTGTTCTTTGGACAGTCTATAATCAAATGGCTTCTTTCTCCACAACCAAAACATTGTGGTCTTAGCTCTTTAATGTTTAAGTATAATACTGCTCCATGATCCATAATTTGCCTTGGAATTTCTTCTGGTTTAATATGCTGGTGCAGCTTTATCTTAAAATGATAACTGTTGGTGTATATAAGTGTTGGTGTATCATTGCACAAGATTTGCTTAATGTATATTGCATGCCCAAATGGTTGGACCATACTTTTGAAATCATGAATGCTAAACCCAAAATACGCATTTTTAATGATTCCTGAGCAATAATTTTGCATATTTTCATCAACAACAATCATTACGTATCCACCAATTGTTTTTATTTGTGATTTAAATCTCATTTTTTGATTTTCATTGAAAAATTGTATAGCTATATATCGTGAGTTTGAATGTTCACCGATTTCTGAGATTGAATCCCATAAGTTTTCTTCTGTTAGTTTTTGATATAATAAGTCTTTGTGAAATTTATATAACATTAGATTTCTATCTGTAATTGCCAGCACTAATGATTTATTAGAAAAGAATTTTTTAAAAGATTCATATAACTTGTTTGGTATTGTGTTATTAAACTGGATGTTTATTTCTTGAATTTCTTCTTCTGTCCAATTATCTTCAGTTTGTTCTGCTATATGATTAGGTGTCTCGTCTTCATTTTCTAAACTTAATTCAAAAAAGTCTAATGAATTGGCTCTCCTAAATCTGCCTATTTGTCCTTCCCCTCCGTTTTTTTTGTTCTCTTGCTGTATAATATTTTCTAATATTGCTTTTTGTGGTTTCATTGCAGCAATATTTGCATAAGATTTTTTTCCTTACTAGCTTCTGCAACTGATTTGACATCTGTATTGTTATTTCTTTTACTAACAACGCAATTGTTATCTGCAGACGCCATTTCAACTAGATGACTAGATTTTCTTAGGACAAAATAATAAAAAAAAACTTACTTTGTTAACAGCGTCTTTTCTTATAATCGGAAATCGATTATAATTTTCAAAATTATAAGATTTTTAAACTAATAATTAGATTCTGTTTGCCTTTAATGAAGTACATTCACGAGCTTTTGTAAGTTTGTTCCTACTTATTGACAGCAGGACCGCACTATATTATTATTATTATTATTATTATTATTATTATTATTATTATTATTATTATTATTATTATTATTATTATTATTATTATTATTATTATTATTATTATTATTATTATTATTATTATTATTATTATTATTATTATTATTATTATTATTATTATTATTATTATTATTATTATTATTATTATTATTATTATTATTATTATTATTATTATTATTATTATTATTATTATTATTATTATTATTATTATTATTATTATTATTATTATTATTATTATTATTATTATTATTATAGAAATAATAGAATAAAGTTGAATGGATGTTATTATCTAATTAATTTATTTTGCATTTCCTACTTATTATTAGTTATTTTTTAGCTTCATAATCTAGTCAAAACAAAGCGTTGGTTTTATTATTTGGGATTAAATTTTGTAATTGTATTCCAAAATAATATATGCCATAGGAACAGTTAATGATTAATTTTCATCCTTGTTTTGTATTGGTTTATGCCTCGATTTTATTAATAAATGGGGCTAATTATTATTGTAATTTTAAAATAATGTATTTTCTTGATGTTAAAAACTCAAAGCTAATGGTGGAAATGAGTTTACAGTATTAGAAATAATCAATGGCATTGGATAATAAAATAAGGTGTTCAATATTTTCATTATCTACCATCAAGCAAATCCTTCTTTAATGCAATATATATATATTGAAATGGACATTTTATAAGCAGTCTTAACGAATTTCAAAAATTAGAGACTAAGATAATAGTTTGACAAAAATTAGTTAGAAAGGGGGAAATCTATAAAATAGCTTATTTAATTGTAAATATAACTTTGTTTAATAATAATTTAAGATTCAAATGTTACATCTCTTCAAACACAGAAACAGTAAACTGTTTGTATCTGAACGTCTGAATGTATGTAAAAGTTTAAAATGTTATGATAATAAAAATTAAACTGAGTTCTTAAAATATTATTCTAAATATTTTTTATATCTTTTAATTATAATTTTTTTTTTCAATTTTAAATCAATTTATTTATTATCAATTTTGTTTCAATTAAATATATTTTTCAAAAACAAGAATAATTAATTAATTAAGTTTTATTTTGAGATGAAAAACAACTAAAGTATGTTTTTCAATTTCATATAACGATAAAATAAATAGATAAGAATATAAAAGCTATTAATTTATATCTTGAAATGTTTTATCTCTTCAAACTATATAAAGACAAAAAAGCTTTTTTTTAGGCTAGCAGTTTTTTCGGTCTGTGCTAATGTGTTTGAGAGACAAGCTGAAATTATTTTTTCTAGATTTCGCTATTGGAAAAAGGTTTATTCTAAAGTAAGTGGAAAACACAGGAAAACCAATATAGCAATGAAAATTTTTAATAAGTAAAACAAAAAGTTATGAGTACTTATATAAAAACTTTTAATATTCCTCGTTTTTTCAATTCTATATCCAGATCTAAAGTAATATTCTGATTATTGCTTCCTATGCTTATCTATGAGTAATTCTCCAATCATCAATAAAAAGAATTCACTAACGTTTAAAAAAAAGTAATAATATTGATTTTTTTTATATGGTACCTTGTGCTAGAAATGTGAAATTATATTACTATTCAAAAGTCATCTGAAAAATCTTTGCTCATGAACAGAAATTCCATAGCCAGTCTGAAAAGAGAATCATAATAAGAAAAGACTGTAAGATATTTATTTAACTTTAGTAAAAAAGTAATCAATTATATATATATTATAGGTTTAATGGTAAAACTGATCTTGTCTCAGGGATTGCCAATTAGTAGTAATTGATAATTTCTTGGTAACATCAAAGGGTAAAGGTTATTTCTATTTACATCGTTATTATCCCATCATTTCTATTGTTTATTATAATAACAATCCATGGAAATACTTAGTTTAATATATTGGTAGGATATATTATTTTAACAAATTATTTTTTATAATATAATTACTTGTTATTTATTATTTTTTTATATTATAATTTCATGTATTTGATATTTCACAACAAATTTTTAAATAATTCGACAAGAAACACTGGTGAAAAAAAAATTTGTTGTGACTTGATAACTACATGTTTAATTTTATGTTTTAAAAAATGTTCATTTTACAATAATTTCTCAGATCAAAAAAACATTTCAAAATACAGGTAGGTTTAATATGGAGCAAAAGTAATTTTATTATTTAATAAAATAACAACAGCTGAGAAATCTCAGTCATGATGAACAAAATTTCAAATGTATTACAATAAATATTATACAGAAAAATATGTTGTTTTATATACTACCTTTATAATTCTTCAGAGAAAAAAATGTATGGTTATTATTTTGTGTATTAAAAGAAATATGAATGACTGTGGAATCATTTTTAAAGCAAGTGAAAATTTTGGTATGAAATGACTTTGCGGAATAATAATGATGTGTTAAGTAACACAATAAATGATTTACATTATAAATAGGTACATTGAAATTCAGGTAGTGCTAAAATGAAATAGATATTTTAATTAATAAAATAAAATCATTTAATCATATTGGAAGATTTATATGTGTGTCAATATAAATGCATATTTATGAAGAAAGATTTTATTCATTGGAAATGAATAATTCTTAGGAAATTAAAGTATTCTGAGCTATTAATTTAGAAAATTTACAAAATAATTTTAATATTCAGATAATTTTCCTTTGCCTTATCCTATTTATGGTTAGTTTCCTTGAATGAGTATAGCAATGTCACTTGCAAATCTGTATATTATGGGGAGACGATGGCAAATATAGGAAACTAGAATCTCCCAACTCAAATAATTGTATAAGTAGGCAAAAAATAACGTAGAATATAAATCCATTTTCTAGTAGCAAGACCAAAAATCTGATCTCATTTTCGATCCAATGAATATTAACATTGTCAGCATGGAGCAAGACAATTGAAAATGTAATGTAAAAGAGCTGTGGTTTATTGCTAAAAACAATTGTGCCATTAATAAAAAAAAGAATGACATTCAACTCTACAACAAAAGGAGTACTTAAATCATTGATTTAAATAAGTTAGCATTGTACATTTGAAGGCTAAGACATACCCAGCTGCCCATGTGGGTTATGAATCTATGTTCACCAACAAAAATCATGTTCAGCTCCAGTTAACAAAATTAATATACAAAATAAACCTTTACTTAGTTAACATTCAAAGCATTTAAAACTAATTATGGTATTTTAAATATATAAAACTGCTTTTAATTCTATGTTACTTAAATGGAATGAAAGTTTAACAAGAATTAAAATCTGGTTAAAAAATTATCTTAAAGTCCAAAAAAAAAAACTTATTTATATTTTATTGTTAGTATTATATGTGTTTGAAATTAATCATTGTTGAATATAATAAGGAAGATTTATGGAGTAAAGTGCAGAACTGTATTTCTATGTTTATATTATAAGATAATATTGATGATAATAAAACCATATATAATTTGATGTTATTGAATATAATTGTTGTTAACCTTGTTCATTTATATGAGTTGAAAGAAACATTTATCATGGATATATTTATATGTTGCTGTAGGAAAATGACATAAACCCTGCACCATGCATCAAAATAGATATTTTAAATAAGGAATTGATGAGTATTGTAGTTTTTAGAAAATGATTTATTTATATGTTATTATTTGTAGCAAACACAACCCTGTTATATGTGCTCCACAAAAATGTTTTTGAGATGCTTGTATATTAAATATCATGGTTTAAGTGATGAATAAAGATAATTAAAAAAATTTATCCTTGTTTATATTTAATGAATGTTGTTTGATAACATCGTATTAATTTTCTTAGTAATTTTATTATTGAATTCTATTTGTGAAGCATTTTAACTCTCGTAAAGATTACCCATATGCTTGATTATTGTGATTAAAAAAATGTAAAGTTATGATCAGGAGATGAGTCTTGTACTTAAAATATTTGTGGAAATTAAAATAAGATTCATTTCCAAAACATATCTCAAACTTACAATATATATATATATATATATATATATATATATATATATATATATACTGAAGCAGTCAGATCTAAATTCAATCTTGGCTTCATGACATCTCACCAGAAGCCCACTTCAAACCCTAGTACTAACCTTGAATTTCCAATGCAATGGGACTTTATATGTTTAACCCATGCTAGTTTCCTTAAAGAAAACTATTACATAAATGTAAGTTAAAATTAACTCATTAGAGGTTTAAATTAATCAATTCTATTAATAAATTCATGATAGAATTATTCATGAATGTATATATATTATAACTGCATAGATTGTGTGTAAATATTTATAAATATTTAAATATATATATTCATTATAAAGTTTCATTGCATTGGGAATGTTTTATTTTACTTTTAAATAGTTTGTTCAAATTTTAGTGATTAAAAGCTACATTTTTTCGATAAGCTTTCAGAGTGTCCCTTTTCAAAAACAATGGGTAAAGTTTTATTAATTAAAAAAAGATGATTATTTAAAAAGCAAGGACAGTTCCTAATTAAAATCATTTTTCTGATTTTAAAAATTCATTTTCTAATTAGAAAATGAATTCAAGTTAATGAGTTTGAAAGCCTTATCGAGAGAATATATCTAAAACCAATTAGTAAAATTTTGTATCATTGATAATGAAAGAAGCACTAGCCTGAAGGGCATCAGAGGACAGTATAAATAGCCTGAAAAAGTTTGGAGAAGGGAGAAGCCATCTTCATTTAGAGAAGTACCATTAAACTGTGCGTTTTTAAATTATGAAATTAAATAGTGTTTCTATCATGGTGAGGGGCTAAAACTTCAGGAATCTGACTACTGTTCCTGAAGTCTCCTGAGCATCTTCAATGAAGCTGCTAAATCCTTTCCGGACCAATCATGCTGCCCAAAAATTATGAAAAGATCAATCAAAATGCTGTTCAAGTAATTTATCAAATGTGTGCCTACATTCCCACCAACTCAGATGTGTAAACTAAGAAACCAGCACCGGAAGAAATGGTAATATAATTCCATAATAAACCGTAACTTTCTGGCCAGTTTCTGAACTTTACTTTACACTCCCTTTTAAAGCTCTTCTAATTCCTAAATGTAATAATCTTTATAAAACTTTCTTTAATTTATGCTATTTTAAATTATGGAGTAATTCTCTCAATCTCTAGTCCTTAGATTTAGCTTTCCTTTCTTATGATGGTGGTTCATTTATTGTATTATATATATTTATTGAGTAATTTATTAATGTCATTTATTTTTAATTATATGCCAATAATCCTTTGACTCGATGATCTCATTTGTTCCATTTGTCTTATACAAGTAATAAAATATTAAGCCTGATAGTAATTTCTGCCCATTAGAACTAAATTTATACCATTCTATTAATCATTGAGTCGAAAGAATTTATTAAATGTCTGCTATTTTTTTATAATTGGCTAATAATAAATCATTAGCCCGATTTCTAACATATGTCCCTGGCTCTTTTATCAGATTAACAAATGTTTATCTACTTATATTTATAATCTTAAAATATTTTGCAAAAGGGGTTGATAAAAGAATCACATGAATACATTCTAATCCAAATTTTTTATTATAGATTAATATTCAGGAGGGGCATGATGTTTGGTGCATAATTAATATAATTTTATAACTGCTTTAAAATAATTTTAGTTAAAAGCTCATTTGACTTTAATTAATTTAATCAAGTTATCACGTAGAGCATTCTATAATAAATTGGGTTTTATTATTCAAACTGTGACTATCACGACATCATCTTCGAACGTTGCTGATGCAGGGCAATCTTCCATTCCGTGGGCTTGTCATTGGTGATATTACTATTATTTTAATTATAGAGAAAGAAAGCACTTCCTTCCCCGCTTATATTATATTTGGAACACCAAAAATTCACATCTATGACTCGGCCTGGCTTTCCCTGTGTTCCACTCTCCTTAAAGGGCAGTAAGACTTGTAAAATACAAGCCACAATATTACTTAAATCACCAACAAGCTATTATCTTTCCTGTTCATTTTATAGCTCATAAATTGTCAGCACCGTTACCTCTCTGTTCCAATAATACCTGCTCTTATGCTCGTAATTCGTGATGAAGTAATTTCATTAAAATCGAACAAATTCTTAGTCATCTCTACTTAAATAAGCTTTCTGGTAAAGATTAAAGTTATGCCCTAAATATGTATCTTGCTCTTCAAGAATTGATTTGCGAATGTGAAAATAAATCTCATATTCTTTCATATAAAATTAGAATAATAATTTCCGTCACCACTGAATAACTTTATCTGCCTTTATTTTCTTGTTGGAGGCATAGACATATAGACTTGTATAATATTGTGTAATAGTTGTTGGCATATAATCGGGACTGTCATTCTTATTGTAATTATAAACTCTAAGGACTAGAGGTAATCAATATAGTCATCATTTAAAAGTTGAACAAAAACTATTACTGTTATTATTAAACATTTTATTAACACACTTAGATTTTTAACCCTTTTATTCAGTCATTACTTTAATGTTAATGCTCACTGTCTGTGTTGGCAATCTGAACATATACATATGGTTCAACTTAAAATTATCTTTAGTTTATTATCCGTTATTAGTGTCAGTTCAGGGGTCTGAAATTATCATCATCTGTTGAGCTAGTTTCTCGGAGCATAGTTATGTAGCATTGATATAAGTCATCCATTGCTTTGATCTGAGCTCGTGAGTTGGGTTGGAATTCAGTTTGGTTTGACTGAGTTCGAATCCAACTTTGAGTGAGGTTGTTGGTGGATCATTTTTTGACTGGTACAATATATATATATATATGGCAACATTAAAAAAGTCTGTATGAAATGTTCACAAAATTGTTTACATTTTGACATCAAAAATTAATTATTATTATAGTGAATAAACTTGCATTGATTATTTATTTATATACCACTAAAATGTATATAACCCAACTTAAAAATACTTGTTGATGGTTAACTAATCTTTATTTTGTTCTTTTTCATATGTTTAGAAATAAAGCTTATTGTCTAATAAAAAGTTTTAGCTATATATATTGTGCCCTTGTCTGTAGGTCATAGGTAGGGTAGAAAGGTCAATTATTAAAAAAAATTTTAAATTTTAAGTTATATTTGTAAGATATATAAATAATAATAAGAGAATGAGATTTTATAGTGCAATTCAAAGCTAAAAATACCTGGTGTATAACATTGTAATATATTATTTTAAAAGAAAACAATTAAATAAAGCTTAAATATCATTGCTTATGGTTGTGAAAGCTGGCCATATAAAATAATACAGCTATAGATAGTTAAAAGTATATCAATTATTTAGTATAATATTTAAAAACTAATAAATTAAATAAATGAAATGTAATGTTATAATTGTGTTTAAAAATCAAAATTAATAGATTGTGTTTTAAAATAAACTGTGGGATGGTGAGAGTTATATTTAGTTTAACATTATAAATTATTTTCCAAAATTTATAAAAAAATATATCAGTTTTGGTAATTTAAACCAAGATGTAAATAAAAAATCATTTTTATAAAGTTAGTAGACACGTGACCGTATATTAAATACCTTCACGCACACTCTTGTTAAAATAATAATAAACTGTGTGAAATTAAAACTAGATATAATTGCCATCGATCTTTAAAGTGAAAGTTAAAAATATTAAATATTGTTTTAATAATTATTTTAAAACTTAGATGATTTTTTTTTTATATAAAACTATAATTGAATTTAAAAATATTGGTATAAATAATTCCAGACATTACGTCATCAGTTCTTAACTTTAAACATCTATTCTGTTATCAAAATAAAATGAATAAATTGTTCGCGCTAAAATAAATATTAACCAATCAAAGGATGTAAAATTAAGAGAAAAAATCTAAGAATTATACAGAGCGGGAGAAGGAATGTGTAAGTGAAGGAGAAAGTAACACATTTGGATAGCTGGTAACATCGTAGCTGAAAGTAATATAAATCTATAATTTCGTATTATTCTAAGAGTTATACTGTAACATATAATATATTTTTGACTGTAAAGACATGAATTTCTAATTTTATAAGTGATCTTACCAGGAAATTTTATTCAAATTTAACCAGAAAGCCTACAGTAACATGGAAGTACAAGAAAAAATATTTAAAGTGATTGATGAAAGAAAAATAATGGGAAAGTATCTTAATGCCACTTTAGTTGTGCTCAACCTGAAACTTAATCTTATAACTGAAAGGAATACAAATGGGATGATATGTGAAAATCTGAAAAAGAAGCTGCTAGTCGTCAAGAACAATTTATGACGATAAATTTACAGGGCTACTTTAAAACTAAGTTATACTTCTCTATGAACAAAATTTAATATGCGTTCTAGTACCAAGAAAAATAATAATGAAGAAAAGTGTTTATTTGGTAAAGAAAACATTATTAAAAGATATAGTTTCAGAATGTTAGAATAAAGAAAAAAGTTAAAGACTAATATGAAAGTGCTATCTGTATTATGGAAAGGAACGGACAACTTTATACAGTTAGAGAAAATATTATAACATACTAAATGGAGAAAATACTTGATGGAAACAAATATAAGATTAAATAACTAAATAAAAATGGATCCATGGAAATAGAAATTTATTGAAGATTTAAAATAAAATATCTACAAGATGCATCGGGGGAAACCAGACGCGCGGGAAAAAGCTAGCAGACTATGTTGAAGAAATCAAGAATTAATAAGTGTATAAAATATTGAGAAAACTAAGGATCATCGTCGATGAAGATTATTAAACAGAGTTATTTTTTTTAATAGAACATTAAGTGACTGAATGAAAAATAAAGTATATATTTTTTTTAGCTTTACTATGAACAATTTTCAAGCAAGTTCGACAAAGCAGTATCGTAAATATAATTTAATATTTTATTTGATTGTATTTAAAATATAAAAATTCTATATTAGCTTAGGGAAACATATAAACATGAATTTAAGAATAATTAGATTTTAAATGTAATAGCTTAATAGAATGATAGAAATATTATTATAAAAATAAAATGTATGTATGAAGTTTTAAATATCTACAAGAAGTAATGGAATGGTGAAGCCTTCAGAATACGATCAAGAAGATAGAGATCGTTTTGGTAATTGTGATATTATTGATAATGCATAATGTATTTTTTTTAGGTCATCTATTAATGAAGAATGATGTATGAAAGTTTTTAAATTATAAGTACACATTTTATCCAACATTAAAACATATATTTGAGATAGTAGTAATTTTAAATGTGCATGCAATAAGTTGTTTTAAAAATATAATTAATAATAAGTATCATAATAATTATGTGATTCTTTTGAACTTTTATGTTTACAAAATATTCAGATGATTTTAAAATAGTTGGTATATTATAAATATACGAGATAAGTAGTAAAAGATTTTCTTAAGAATAGCTGTATAGTTTGAACTAAAAATGAATTTTATTATTGTTAGAAATGTAGACAGAAATTTGTCGATGTAATGCATAGATAAATCTAGAGAAATAAAATCGGATAGTGACTTGGTAGTACTGGTAGAGGAAACCAAGATGATGTTTTTTGCCAAGAAATAAGAAAAATCAAATATTTGGATCATAGTATTTTGTGTGATTTCAGTATAGCTAACTAAGTCCTATCACTGAACACATATATTTTGGACAGTGTTTTTTTACGTATCTTTGAAACTTTTTGATGTTATATAAAGCTGAAGGAATAGCTTTAGCATCACTCCTATAGTAGAGGTGGATAGACTGATAAAGGTCACTCCTCTATGGTGTTTTTTAAATTCACTGTGCCATTATTGTCAAGTTTTAAGACGGATAATATTCTAGTTGTTTTGATCCTACGCATCTATTTTCGCTATCCTTATTTCATGAATATACATCGTCAGAAAGATATTTTTATAGAAATGATACATAAAATAGAAATGAGGCTAGGTTGTCGTTATGTAAGAATAGTTTATTTACTAGAATGATTTAGAATTGTTATTTTAAAAGGAAAGTATAAAAGTCATAAAGAGATGAAGAATCATATGATATAGTTTTAAAAAGTAATTCTGAAATGAATATAAGATTTTAAAGGAAAATCTAAACAAAGTTTTTAATGTAATAATAAAATTTTAATATTTTATATGATAGTTAAAAATAGAGATTGCATGTTGGTTGAAAAATGATTCAATAATGTGTAACTGATATATGTATTTGTGCAAGGTATGTTAATGAGTGTAATTACCATACGAAGCAAAGGCTTGGATAATTATTGGATTAATAATTATTGTATAGTCAATAATAAAACGGAACATCAAAATGTCAAGAAGGATTTGAATCTTTAGGATTCCATACGAATAATATAAAAATAGAATTTTATGATTTTGTATAGTTTTACTACGAAGGTAAAAAATTTTGTAAAAATATAATTTTAAAATTAATAGAGATATAAAGTAGTAATGATAATTATTGATAGATACATTTTTGTAACAAGCTAAACTAAAATCAGATAGCTAATAATAATAATACTGTATAAGAGTTAAAAATAAAATAAGTAGAAATTTAATGTTAAGAGATAAACTAGTAAAGTAATTTTGTAACAGGAAAGTAGGGATATCCGATGTACATAATGTAAATATTGTTATTTGTATAATTATTAATAAATTATGTTGTAAATTTATTTGTAAGCTTCGTGTCTTGGTTATATTTCTCCACATAGAATGCATGATGTCGCAATACACATTTATAATTGCAACAGACATATAATTTTGCACAAAGTAGATAAACATAAAAGTGTTATAATAATTCTTGAAAATTTATTTATATGATAAAATTAATGATTATAATTATATCGTTTATTGATCATAAGTTGGTTGCCACAATATTAAAATAAATTATATGCTAATATTACAACACGTAGGATTATTAAATACTACCACGAACGTAATAGTTATTTATTTATTTCATTTAAGAAGAAATAGGATTACATTATACTATTATTATCATTATTCTTATTTATTATTGTTAGTTGTTACGTAGTGAATTTATGACATAAAATTCCCTTCTCATAGTTTACTACCGTAATTTAAATCAGTTTAAATGCAATTTTATGAACCTGAGATTTATTTGATTTGATTTTATTTCATTTATTTACTTAAATTATTTAATTGAGCTAGATTATTATTACAAATAATAACAAGATATGATTATTATCTTGATAGTAATGAAAAGAGCTTGGAAAGTCATAAGAATACCATAAGTTGATTATTTAGTATAGTGTTCTTATGCCATTGGGATAGTATCATGTGGATATATCTCAATGTAGTCTGTCTCGCTCCCCATGTCGTCGCTCCATGTCTCATGAAAGTAATAAATTTTTAATAAATATAACTGTATTTATATTTTAAAGTTTTAGAGCTAGTAGTAAATTAATTTCATTCATTTTGTTAAGACTGAGCTAGAGAGAGAGAATCCGGAATATATTTTAAACATTATTATAGATTGTTTTCTATGGAGAGAGGCGACTGACGGGGGAGGAGGGTACAATATATATAT
>JAQFVV010014400.1:0-37994 GCA_028023455.1 Epiperipatus broadwayi
TTATAACGAACCGCTTTGCCCGCTGAAGGGTCGTATTAATAAATTCATAAAAAGGGCTATGGTTAACTTGAGATTTAACCTTATATATATAAACTTTCCCCTATCTGCATGATACCCCGGGCATATTTATGGATAGCGTATTTGCTTCCAAGCGCCAAACCTATTTGCGATGAACAAATAAGAATTACACCGCGGGACTCTATAGATGCAGAATATACCCCGATAGCGACTCGATAGATATTTACTATCGCTTTACCTTTCCCTGTAATTTAAGGGGGGGGGGTGTTAATTAGCCTAGCTCATCTCAGGGGGTGGTGGTCATTAGACCGTGGACGGGAACTGTGGATTCCGACACTACTTTCTTTTAACTTAAGGTGGATTAATATCCGTAATTAAATTTCTGTCTATCTGAGAAAAAAAACGTTTATAGAAATCCAATCTTATCGATTAGATTTTCTCTGCGCAAAAGGGGAATTCCCGTTTAATTTCAGAGGAGTGCGCTCGCTACCCTATACTAAGTTTCTCTATGCCGGTTATTCAAGGTAGAGTATACGTTTTACATTAATTACGAAATCTTTAGCTCTATAACTATGAATCTTATTAAACTAACATAAATAAAAAGTAAAAAGAAAATATTCAAAGATATTCATAACATAAAACAATTTATTATAAAATAAGAAGGTTAGGATTTATTTAATTGACCCGCCATTATTCACAACTCGTGCTTCATAGAATGTCAAGCATACACACACATATGTACAGATTAAGCATATTATTCTTTGGATCTTTATAGGCAACACAACATCATTATTAATGTTCTTTTATTAAATTGCTTCCATGGACTTTGTAGTTTGAAAGTTTTATTGAAACACATTTTAAATATAGAGAATTTAATTTATTTCAAAGTTCCGATGGATGACGCAATCCGTTTAAGACTCGGATTGTGTTTTAATAGCAAATCAATAAGCAAATGATATAGTTCACGTTACCTTAACATTCCCGGGAATTTAGGCATTTCAAAGGCATATGTTTTTACGATGTCAATGGTTTTAGAACTGGATGATCTCATAGTTATTCCTTCCCCGTAGCTATCATTGTTCCTTGCCGTCGATGACCGGAATTCGGCGTTCTTTAACTATCTTCTTTGCAGCACCTTCTGGATCGTGGGGCAGGCCTTCATCGCCTGTCAAGTTGAGGGTTTTTACCCCACTCGATGCATGATACGTTTTTTGTTCTTATTAGCTCTCTGGACCCGTGCAAGAAGAAGGATATCCCCTGGCTGTTTCCTTTTATATCCCCCCTCTTCTCGTCCTTTCACGTCCGTTTCCGTGATTCCATCCCTCGAAATTCCCTGGTTGCGTCATCCAACCGGACTATGACTACGTCATCGCGGTCGCCATTGTATTAAAACCTGTGTTTGTATTTTAGAAAGATCTCATTTTGCTTTAACTGGCCATCTACTTGAAATATATTAATCATGCACATATATATACTCGCATGCCACAAACACTCCAATAAAGCACGAGTTTTACGATTGTTTTTCCCCCTTTTAAAATTAAACAAATAACAACTAGCTACAAATAAATATACGAATAACATACTGTTAATATTGAAATATTCCCACCACCATTTAATGTTAGTATTTACAATTATTAATAACTTTATTAGTTAATAGTGTTAGTAATATCTATATCCATTTATCTTGTAACTTTTGGCGGACCATTGGCTCTCCTCAGTCCGCACCTTGTTACAATGCCCCCCGTTCGGAAGCCTTCAAACACGCTCCACGGGTTTGGCAGGCTTTTACTTCTCTTGTATTCTTTCTGCCGGCGGGTACCGCTGCCGGATTCCTTAGGGATTCCTCATCAGCGGGAGATCTTTGGCTTCGTGCGGGTTTCAGCGCTCGTGAATTATAGGAGCCCTTGATTCCCGACCCTGTATCTACCCAGAAAGCATTGCTTCCTTGACATTTAACAATCGGAAAAGGTCCCTCGTACAAATTGCAGAATTTCTTGCAGATGTTTCTGCTTGCTTCGCTTACCGGTTGGGCACGCACCATGACCCAATCTCCCACTTTGAATAAATAAGAGCGATTCCCTTGCCTGTTCTTTCTCTGTTGCCTCATTTTTTGCATTGTCTGCCTTGCCCTGCTTTGGTCATTTTCCACATCTACCGGACCCTCTTCCATTCCGGGAAGGGCTGTCTTAATAAGGCAAGGTATGTGGCATCCGAAATGAAGCCGGAATGGTGCTAGACCTGTTGACTCATTTACGGACCAGTTTATGAAGTTAATTATTTGCGGGGTGAGCTTGACCCACCCACGATGGTTATCCCCGGTATACGTGCGGAACAGACGCCCCAGTTCCCTCATCACCCTTTCACAAGGGTTAGACTGAGGGTTACGAATCGAGGTTAGGCAATGTTTGATCCCTTGATTCTGTATCCATTTGCGCCATTCATTAGAGGTGAATGGAGTTCCGTGGTCCGACAGGAGGACACGAGGTTTTCCTACTTCGTTGAAGTACTTGGTTTCAAGCATCTTAATCGCGAATTTGGTGTTTGCCTGGGCGATGGGGTATGCTGCCACGTGTTTCGAGAACAAGTCGTACGCCACAATAAGATACCTTTTCCTTTTGAACGCGGGTAATGGTCCATAAAAATCGATGGCTGTTATTTCACGAGGACCGGTTGGGAGGATAGGCACTAGGTTTGCTGCATATGCACGGTTTGTGGGCTTGGTTCTCTGGCAACTTTTACATTCCCCTACTATGGCCTTCACCGAGGTGTGGATTCCAGGCCAATAAAACCATTTCCGAATTAGGTGTTCCATCTTTAAAGCCCCGTAATGCCCATATATCTGGTGAACATAGGCTACTAATTCATTTCTCAATTGACCTGGTACACTGGGCTTCCAGTTCTTTGTTTCTCCACACGTTAGGGATTGAAGGATTCCATGGCATATGCGGTGTTTACTCGCGAGCTGAGGGTCCATACCCCCCTCTAATCTTTGGATCAGTGGTCCCAAGTCCTTATCTTGACGTTGCCATTCACCTAACTGTGCCAATTTTTTCTCTATCTCCTTGCTCATTTGTATGTCCATACTGGCGATGCATGCGTTTTCTGCCCTCATATGTTCTGCTTGGTGCCCCACCGGGTTCCGACTGAGAATGTCGGCTATGATATTATCCACCCCCTTACAATGATGGATGGTATAGTTGTACTCTTGGAGAAGTAAACTCCACCGGATTAGTCGACTGTTGGTAAGATAGCTGTGGTTGATAAATTCTAAACTTTTGTGATCTGTCACCACTGCTATCTCTGACCCCAGCAGGAGTGGGCGGAATTTCTGGAAGGCCCAGACAATGGCTAATGCCTCCTTCTCCGTAGCAGAATAGTTTAGCTCCGGCCCTTTTAGCAACCGGCTTATAAAATATAACACTCCCATTTTCTCTTCCTCTTGTGTTTGGGACAGAGTCGCGCCCAGCCCGTACCCACTACTGTCAGTTTGGAGTATGAACGGCTTGGTAAAGTCCGGGAATGCCAGCATGACCTGTTTGGCAAATTCCGTTTTTATGTCCTCAAATGCTTTCTCTTGCTCCTCAGCCCATTTCCACGGGATATCTTTTCTTAGCAAATGCACTAGAGGCTCAGTATGTTCGGCCATCCGTTCATGGAACCGATGGTAGAAGTTACATAGGCCCAGGAAAGAACGAACCTGTTTTCTGGACCTAGGTATAGGAAAGTCCCGGATGGCAGATATTTTGTCCGGATGGGGTTTTAGTCCTTGATGGCCCACCAAGTGCCCCAAAAATGTCACTTCTTCTTTGACTAGAGTACTCTTTCCCAAATTGACCCTGATGCCCTTGTCTTTACACTCCTTAAGGAACATTTCAACTTCCTTCTCGTGTTCTTCCACACTACTTGACGCTATCACGACGTCATCGATATACATCGTGGCGATTTTTTTAATATCTTCCGACAATGTCTGGTCAAGACACCGTAGCAAACCCACCCCGCTGTTTATGAGGCCAAATGTCATCCTGTTGAATTGGTATGAATACCCATCGTACCGAAAGGCGGTGTACTGCCTGTCTTCCGGGTGAAGTTGAATCTGCCAATAGCTGGCAGTAAGGTCGAATGTTGAGAATACCTTCTTTCCCTTAAATTTTCCCAATAACTCATGCATGGGTGGGGGAATGGTACAATCGGGAATTGTCGCCCGATTCAGCTGCCGCGCATCAAGACATATTCTAATCGCACCGTTTTTTTTTTTTACCACCACCAATGGGTTGCAAAACGGGGATGAGCATTTAGAAATGATGCCCCAATCCACCATTTGCTCTATTTGTCTTCGGACCTCCTCTCGGTATTGGTGAGGGACCGGGTATGATCGTGACTGAAATGGCTGGTTCTCCCTAAGTTTGATTGTCTGCTCGAATCCCTGTATCGTTCCGGGCACCTCTGAAAACACGTCCCTATATTTTTTTAGTATTTGCCCAAAAACCCTCACTTTGTCTTCGCCAACCATCCTAATCTCTTTAACTTTTTCTTCCATTATCTCTTCTACTACTTCTACCTCCTTGATCCCTATAGATCCACACCAGTTGGTTGTGAGGAACTTGATGGGTGTCCCTTTACATCTGAATTCCCCTCTGCGAAAATCCAACGTACATTGGTTTTTATGAAGTCCACCCCCACTAATACCTCATGTATTAACCCCTTCATGACTAGAAACACATGTGGAATCACTTCCTCACCAATCTGTAGATCCACCCAGACTTGTCTGGGTTCTATTTTCGCTCTTTTGTTGTTGGCCATCCTAACCTGTATAGCTTTTATGGGTAGTGTCTTGATGTCTGGTTGTTTCTCCCTCATCTGCCAGTATATCTTTTCTGATAATACTGAAATTTGACTTCCTGAGTCAATGACCACCTCTACTTGGGTTTCTGCAATGCGTGCTTCCACTTTAGGGCATGTTTGGTTGGTGTAGTTGGGGGCTCTGTCTTCATCATCACAAACCAGATTTCCCACCCATCTATCTTCCACGCTCTTATGTTCCTTCTCTTCCATCTCTCTTCGCCACTGGCTGCACACTATTTGTTCAAGTGCCCAGTCCACATCTCGAGCTAGCCCCCTTTTGGCGGTCCTGGCTATGGCGGCTACGTCAGGTGGCACATTCCTACACACTATGCCCACGATCTGTCCTTCTGACAGTTTTAGCATCTCCAATTCTCGCAGTCGAGCCACTTGTCGCCTGAAGAAGTATATATACTCATCGTGTGGCTCCCCAAATCTCTGTCTACTTATTTCATTGAATATATATTCTTGGATTTCTATATTCCAAAAAGCTTGTTTGAGAGCTCTTTCGTACCCCTCAAAGGCTCCCGGTTGCTCACTCAATGCCTCCCACCATCTTTGGGCATGTTCCTGTAGGTGGCTTGCTGCAATTATCACTTTGTCCTCTTCCTCTGCGGGGTACCTGCAGAAATATCTTTTTAGACTGCGGATATGTTCCCCAGGGGATTCCCACATCTTCCCCAAAAATCTCTGAATCCTAATTGCCTCATTACTTATATTATTCTCCATTACTGTTTATCAATCTCCCTTCACTTGACTGGCTTTGATTACCCTACCCCCATCCAGTGCTGTTGCTTTCATTCTTTTTACTCTATAATGCTACGCTTTCATGTGCCGTTACATATTCGTATTTCCCATTCATAAGCTTTGAAATCGGAAGATTTATGGCTTTACCATCGCACCTCCAACCAAGAGAAGAAGAAAAAAAATACTTGTAATTGCGTATGAGTTCGCGTATGGTTTATGCGCCTCTATTATCATTACACGTTGCCTAATTTCCCTCTCTTTTATTATCGATCTATGCTGACTTTCTTCTGAATTCAACTAAAATGCTTTATTTAGACCTCTGAAAACCATTAGGGTTAGCAGTAGTTTTTTATTAATAACTCAGATAACGTATAAAAATATATATATATCCATTTCCAGCGTATTAATACGGCTCAGTGTTATTGCTCTAACATATATATTCCAGTCGTCTTTTTTTTTTTTTTTTAACAATAAAAAAAAAATTTACACAAAAAAAAAAATTTTAAATCATTCGCCGTTTTTCTTTTCTTTAACCTCATAAAATGCGTGAAAGTATCGGATTTTTGTTTACTATACCGACTTCGTGTCAAATCCACTGGTCGTTGCGCCCTCTTTTATTTGAACCTTCTACTATATTCCTATTCCCCATCGCTCTCCAGAGGCCCCACAGTTGCGGCGTCCAGTTATAACGAACCGCTTAGCCCGCTGAAGGGTCGTATTAATAAATTCATAAAAAGGGCTATGGTTAACTTGAGATTTAACCTTATATATAAAATTTCCCCTATCTGCATGATCCCCGGGCATATTTATGGATAGCGTATTTGCTTCCAAGCGCCAAACCTATTTGCGATGAACAAATAAGAATTACACCGCGGGACTCTATAGATGCAGAATATACCCCGATAGCGACTCGATAGATATTTACTATCGCTTTACCTTTCCCTGTAATTTAAGGGGGAGGGGTGTTAATTAGCCTAGCTCATCTCAGGGGGTGGTGGTCATTAGACCGTGGACGGGAACTGTGGATTCCGACACTACTTTCTTTTAACTTAAGGTGGATTAATATCCGTAATTAAATTTCTGTCTATCTGAGGAAACAACGATTATAGAAATCCAATCTTATCGATTAGATTTTCTCTGCGCAAAAGGGGAATTCCCGTTTAATTTCAGATGAGTGCGCTCGCTACCCTATCCTAAATTCCTCCATACCGGTTGTTCAAGGTAGAGTATACGTTTTACATTAATTACGAAATCTTTAGCTCTATAACTATGAATCTTATTAAAATAACATAAATAAAAAGTAAAAAGAAAATATTCACAGATATTCATAACATTAAAACAATTTATTATAAAATAAGAAGGTTAGGATTTATTTAATTGACCCGCCATTATTCATAACTCGTGCTTCATAGAATGTCAAGCATACACACACATATGTACAGATTAAGCATATTATTCTTTGGATCTTTATAGGCAACACAACATATTATTAATGTTCTTTTATTAAATTGCTTCCATGGACTTTGTAGTTTGAAAGTTTTATTGAAACATGTTTTAAATATAGAGAATTTAATTTATTTCAAAGTTCCGATGGATGACGCAATCCGTTTAAGACTCGGATTGTGTTTTAATAGCAAATCAATAAGCAAATAATATAGTTCACGTTACCTTAACATTCCCGGGAATTTAGGCATTTCAAAGGCATATGTTTTACGATGTCAATGGTTTTAGAACTGGATGATCTCATAGTTATTTTTCCCCGTAGCTATCACTGTTCCTTGCCGTCGATGACCGGAATTTGGCGTTCTTTAACTATCTTCTTTGCAGCACCTTCGGGATCGTGGGGCAGGCCTTCATCGCCTGTCAAGTTAAGGTTTTTTACCCCACTCGATGCATGATACGTTTTTTTGTTCTGATTAGCTCTCTGGACCCGTGGAAGAAGAAGGATATCCCCTGGCTATTTCCTTTTATATCCCCTCTCTTCTCGTCCTTTCACGTCCGTTTTCGTGATTCCATCCCTCGAAATTCCCTGGTTGCGTCATCCAACCGGACTATGACTACGTCATCGCGGTCGCCATTGTATTAAAACCTGCGTTTGTATTTTAGAAAGATCTCATTTTGCTTTAACTGGCCATCTACTTGAAATATATTAATCATGCACATATATACACTCGCATGCCACAAACACTCCAATAAAGCACGAGTTTTACGATGTTTTTCCCCCCTTTTAAAATTAAACAAATAACAACTAGCTACAAATAAATATACGAATAACATACTGTTAATATTGAAATATTCCCACCACCATTTAATATTAGTATTTACAATTATTAATAACCTTATTAGTTAATAGTGTTAGTAATATCTATATCCATTTATCTTGTAACTTTTGGCGGACCATTGGCTCTCCTCAGTCCGCACCTTGTTACAGTATATAGTTTGTTACTTTAATCTTAATTCTAAAGTCATTTATATCTACAAACTAACAAACAATATATTCCCGATGAAAATAATGAATGATTTGTTATTATCTCATTATATTTGCTCCACACACAAAGGAACTAAGTGATGGAAATAATTTGTTTTCGTGTTTTTTTGAGACTTCATCAATATATTTAACTTAATATAATGGTACTATTGATAACATTTTGAACAAAAATAAGGAATAATTGAAGTATGATCTAAACCTAAATCTTGGATACGTTATAGTTGCACTATGATATTCTTACAGCTATTGTAAACCTGTGTTGCAATTAATTTTTATAAGTCGATCTCTCAAAAAAGATTAAAGGAGTAATCTTGCTAGTAGGTTTATTTTCTCTTCTTTATATAACTATTTATTTTCACTAATTCAATATATAATATAGGGAATTTGAACAGACTTTCAAGCATCCTTCAGCTATCCACTCTTTCTCATACAGATTTACTCTGACATAGCATAGTAACACATTGGTTGCCACATTTGTAATTGTATAGAAATAAAGGGAATAATAGATTGATGGAAAACATTATCAAAACATCCATATTTTGAATCAGCTTAGAAAATGATCTAATAATCAGGATGGGAAATAAATATAAGAGAGATAAACATGACAACACCAGCAATACTCATTAGAAATCATCAGTCATCCTTTGTGATTGATTTTAAAAAAGATACATTATACAAAATCATAGTGTATTCATCTTCAAGCCAATGCCAGACTTGGGGCATAATGATATAAAATTAGTTAATATTTCATCACATATAAGTACTAAATTGCCATAATAATGTTGGGATTAATATATTAATGCTGATTACTATCAATATTATGGATCATCATGTTACCATGAATCTACTGGTCATCAATTAACTAATTATTAAATCTCTAAAGTAATGTGAAATAATTGGACTTTAAAGTTTTTATGATTTTAATGCCATCCAAATAATTATAAAGAGAATTATCTGGATATTCTCACACAGATATTTATTGTAAATAACACTATGCCTGTAATAGCTTGGGATTGCAAGGATCCTGATAAATATGATCTTGAACAAGAGGAAATATGTATATATCATACTTAACTTATTTTAGCACAATTCTATGATGAAATCATGCACATGCACTGTTCACAGAACTGATATATAATAGAATAAAGATATAAAAAATAATTTCAGAGATTATCATTTTGTAAAATAATTATTTAATAGATTTAACTAATAAATAAAAAAAATTAGAAAATGATTATGTGCCAAACTGAAAATTTTAGACATAAATTCATACAATACAGATGATTTCATGTAACATATATAATTATTCCCTTCTGATTCTTCTTTCTACCTTCTTTGTTTTGAATATGAGAATGCTCCACACAAATTTAATCTAAAAAAACATCTTTTCAACAGAACAACTAATAAAGTTAATGACTGTTCAATTATGAATAATATTTTATATTGTCATGAATTTTTTTGTTTAATCCTCTTTTTGTAGATGGTTAGTTGAATGTCTCTTCATGCAAATCTTGCAAGTAGAAGATTAATCAAAATGATTTTTTATTGTTATAGGTTTATCTATTGTTATTTTCATATAGTTAACTTTTCTTTTGTAACTCCAGGTTTCAGTATTAATTAGTTGAATTTCAATTCTTCTATTTAATTTTTATTTCTTTTGTAGTTTAAGTTTAACATGTATTATCATTTCAGATTAATACAGGTAGAGATAATTGTAATTTTGGATGGATCAAATACATCAGGTTTGTTGGTAATTTCTGTCAGGAGTATTTTTTCCTACATTTATTTTAGGGAAATTGAATCTATAAATGATCAGCTGTTAGTAAGAACTATTTACATAGTTCTGACAGATTCTATATTATTCACTGCTTTGCAAGCATTTTAACTATGAGATCATTTTAATATCAGACTTTTAGTCTAATTTTGTGCCTGCTCTCTTGCTACCAACATCTACTACTCACATTATCTTTTCCTTTTTAAAAACAACCCTAATATCAATCTTCCTCCCCATCATTTTACTACATTAAAAATTAATGCATTAAGTCTTGATCAATTGATTTTCTTTCTACAAGAAATATTATCTTTTTTAAATAAAAACTATTTATATCTATTTTGGAAACAGTCCTTTTATACAGATAAAATCTTAATTCCTTGTTGTTTTATAATCATTTGAAAAACAAAACATTCTATTAATACATTAATGTTCATTTCAACAAAAAATTTTATTAGTAATAAATAGTGATTACATTTTGATAATGGATAAGTTAATGAATAACTTGTACAATAATATTATAAAAAGTTCTGATTAACATATGGCTAGAATATGTTAGTTAGTAGTTGTTATACACTTATGTGGTTAGGTATAATGAAGGGTTTGTGTAGAATATGAGAAACTGAGAACTTGATGAATGTTATTAGCTTTTTTTTTTTTTAATAACACGACTATTTTCTTTTTATGCCGCAAATGTTTATGCCAGCTATTTTGCAGAACATGATAGATTAATCCAAACCGTCCTCAGCAAAGTGATCCAAGTGAATGTGGGACATCTCTATATTAATGAGGTCTGATGTTGTTAGGCAGTCAGAGACTTGTGATTGAACTTGTAGATGGCTTGGTGATATATTTGTTGGTTGAGGAATCGCATCCATGAAGTCTTCGGTGTCTGATGGAGTAGAGTAATCTGTCTGAGAATCATCGGGAGAATCAATGGTATCTAAGGTTGTAAGATCCATGGTTTTCCTCTTTTTTTCTATGGATTTGTGAAGCTTTGAGTTGGATTTATCGGAGATTTGTTTGTTAGAGGGGGGTGGTGAGTAAAGTACCTGGTGGGAGCTGTCATCATCAGAGCTTGATTTATCTGAGCGAATTGATTTTCTTTTAATTTTCTTAATTGTATTTTGGGTATTTGTTGTGTCAATTTTTTGAGGATTTTGAAGTTGATTAGTGTTGTTTTCCTTTTCCTGTTCTTTTGATAGTAGTGTTATTTTATTGTCATAAGATTTTTGTTCGAATTTTAGACTTGAGACATTCTCTGTTTGCTGTAACAGTTGTGAATCTTTGATCATGCTGACTTTCGGGTTGGGTGTTTGATGGATCTTTTCGTCTGGTAGGTTAGTTCTTGCAGGAGTTGAAGAATTGCAGATAGTTTGTGGTTCACTCTGTTTAGGGTTGTTATCAGTTGTTTTAAGCTGGTTAGGAGTTATATTGGAAGATTGTTTTGACATTTTTGAGTGTTTTTCTTCATCGCCTGGGTTTATCTTGTTCTCGTTAGATGGTTTGGTCATATTATCTTCTTTTGTAGAAAGAGTTTGACCTAATATTATTTCTTGGGGATTAGTATAAGTTGTTTCGAATGTTTGATCTTGAGTATTATTAGTTTGCGTGATTGGTTTAGGAGCAGTATTTGTTGTTGTTTGGTTCTCTGATTTACTACTATTAGTGTAAAGGTTGACGTTTGTTCTTTCTTGAATATTTTCATTTTGAAATATAGTTTTGGATGTGGAAGGTTTTGTTGGAGGATTTATTTGAATCTGAATATCTGGGTTTGTGAGGTTGCTGTTTGAATTAGTCCTATGTGATGATTGTCTATTTAAGGACTTGTTAATAGGTCTACCAGGACATTTGTGAAATTTATTCATTTTAATACCACAGTGTGTGCATATTCTTGCTGCACAGTCTTTAATGAGGTGTGTTCTTTGAAGGCAGAAGAAACATTGTGGTTGTACTCCTCTGAATGTCAAAACCATAGGAGAGTCTCTTGCTGTAATAATAGTGGGTATGTCAGTGGGTATAATGTTTTTCTTTAATGTAAGTGTGAAGGTAACTGTATTGGACAGGATTTGATCTTCGAAGTGAGGATTTAATAGGAGTTTAAATTTGCTAACTGAACCATAATTAATAAGGATGTCTTGTATTTCTTGTTCATTTAAGTGGGCAAGGCAGTTTTGAATTCTGCCAGATAGTGTAACTGGACGGTTCATATCTATGGAGCATAGTATATAATTTCCTAAAGATTTGTAGTTATTTTTAAAATTCATTCGGTCTGCCCACGTTTTAAACTCTACGATCACATAGCGGTCATTGGGATGATTAAGGATCATGTGAATGCCTCTGCCTAATTGCTTTTGATTGATTAGACTGTAGAGTTGTTCTACAGGGAATTTATATAAAGCACATTGATGATTTGTTATGGCTAAGATTAAAGACGTATCGCTGTAATAGTTTGCAAACGATTTATATAGAGAGTTGGGTATCGTTTTGTTGAACTCATTGTTTATTTCTAGGAACATATCATCGTTAATATTGTTTATATTAAAAGAGACATTTTCCTGCGTGTTTGATTCTTTTTCTATGTCTAATTCTGTGAGATTCAAATATAATTCGTTGAGATTATCGGCCTTAATATTTTCAGAGATGCTCTCAGAATTTTTTGACCTTACGATATTTGTGTACATAGTGGGATTTTCCAATATTGATATTGAGGTAATTGGTTTAGCTTGCACGTTAGCTGATGTAGCAATGGGTTGTTCTGAGCTGAAATCTTTGATTGTTTTAGAATGAAATTTATCAGTTTTATAATTTATTTCTTCTTTTTTATTTTTAAATTTACTGTTGACAAACGGTACTGACACAGTACTGGTTTTGTCGACCTCTGGTGGAAAATGTTTTACTTTAAAAATTTCGTCGGTATCATTTTGTTGGTAATTTTGTTTATTTCCAGATATAGTTTTAATTGAATTGTTGGGCAAAGGAAATTGCTCATTATAATCTTCTGTGGTTGAGTAAAGGCTTCGGAGAGGTAATGATTGGTTTTCACTTGTATCAATAGTTTCGCTTGACGAGATATTTATTCTATTGTTTGTATTAGGGGTAAGTTGAATATTTTCTAAACTTTTGTTGATATTTGCAATGGAATTTTCTTTTGATTTACTCATTTGTGGGTTTTTATTTGTTGTAACGGGTGGTTTAGATGCATTTAGATTAGATCTAAGGCTATACAATTTACGGACGATGACCGCATTGTTGGGTTGAATGCTGAGATCGGGGCTTACTTTATTTTTAGTTTTATCGGTTATATTATCACTTTCCATCATATAAAATGATTAAAAAGTTGACTTACCTTGAATAACAGACGTAAAGGTAAAGGGACAGTCGTCCCGTCTTCCTAAAACTGTAAAACACTAAGGGACGCTTTTTACGACTAGTTACGAAGATGGCTGCCAAAAGCGGAAGTAATACATTAATGTTGAAAACATACTTCATGTTTTCAGGGATAAATAACCCCAGTCCCTTTTAAATAGTTGATTAAATGTCTTTTAAAAACCTTAATGGCGTTTTTGATTAAATAAAAGCTTTTAAAGATTTTAATTTCATTTTTTTTTTTTTTTTTTTTTAAAAAAAAAAAAAGGAATAAACTACACAAGAAAAAAATATTGCTCTTTTTTTTCTTTCACAATTATAATATCCAATAAAAAGTAAACATTTATCTTATTACTATAATAATTTTAATTTGTCACATGATCTATTTATGATTGTAAACCTATTTACCCAAACTTTATTTAAATTTGTGAAATATAACAACACATTTGAGCCTGAATTGCACTTTCATATTCAAGTTCATCTTTTTATTGTAAATGTTAATAACACTCTACATTTATTATAAGTTACATCCTATCAAACCATTAGTTTGATGATAACCAAATATTGCTTTACTGAAATTACAAGACTTCTGAACTACATCCTTTACTCTATTTCATCTTTAAAAGCCAATAAATATGTAAATATGAATAGAACATTTTTAAAGATAGTAAAGCTACTTTTTTATCTTTTATTAATAAGTTAGTAACCTAAACAATAATCAATAATATTTATGTACTGTAATTTTCATTACGCCACACTTATGCAAGGTAGAGAATGGTTTCTATCCGCTTTTAACGCCTCGTGGATCGATGTAATCGTAAACATATGACCATAGACGTGAAAAAGATCTATAATCTCCAAGATATACACTTTGGGCTGAACCAGTACCCATCTGTTGATCCAGACCACAATCCCTTGCACATATTTTTATCATTGTTCAGGATAGATAGATAGATAGATAGATAGATAGATAGATAGATAGATAGATAGATAGATAGATAGATAGATAGATAGATAGATAGATAGATAGATAGATAGATAGATAGATAGATAGATAGATGGATGGATGGATGGATGGATGGATGGATGGATGGATGGATGGATGGATGGATGGATGGATGGATGGATGGATGGATGGATGGATAGATAGATAGATAGATAGATAGATAGATAGATAGATAGATAGATAGATAGATAGATAGATAGGAAATGACTACAATTTATTTGATGTGTCAAAGGTGCGTCCTCACAACTTTGATATAAATCTCTTGATAAAAATATATTAATATTTTTATTAGTTGCTCTTTAGACTTAAGATTATCCAATAATGAATAATATTTCTGTACTGTAAGTTTCATTACATTACTCTCATGCAAGGTAGGGAAAGGTTTCTATTCACGTTTATCACCTTGTAGAGGGATATAATTATAAACAGATGGTCAAAGATATATGTATATTGGGGATGATAGATCTTTTTCACGTGTCTTTGACCATCTGTTTATGATTACGTTCCTTCACAAGTTGTTAGAAGTGGAGAGAAACCATTCCCTATTTTGAATGTGAATAGTATAATAAAAATTACACTACAGAAATATTATTTATTATTGAATATTCTCTAATCCAATGAGTGATTAATAAAAAAAAGTATTAATATATAATCACTTTTACTTTTGCAATTATTTTTCTTTAAAATGTACTTGATGAGCATGAAAAGTTTGGTAGCAAACGAACGATTTGAGTAAATAGATAAAAAGAAGTTAGCAGCAAAGTTAGAGATTAATTAATCTTCTGATTTGATGACAGATTCTTTGATCTTTATAGATATGGACATAAAAAAATCCAGTCTAAATTATTGCAATAAGTACATAATTATAAGATCATGAATGTTTTTAATATAAAAAAATATTTGAACACATTGTAATAACTGTCAAATTTTTGCATTTAAAGACATAAAATAGCCTTGGTTGAGACCATCTTCTGATTAAATCTCTACAAATAATTTTGTTAAATTGTAAATAGCTGTATTTGAATAAATATTTATACTTATACAAAGAAATAATTCAGAGTATTTTTAACATAACTTCTAATACATTTGATATACCAATGTTAAACTTCCAGCATTCTTATCTCTGATATCATCTAATTTAAGTAAATTATTAATGTTTATTGGTAATCGTTTATTAAGCTAGGGATTATCATATTCTTTCTAACTCAGATATAAATTTTAAATTTAATTAAATATTAATATATCTACTATTTATTAAATATAGTGATATCCATATTGTGGGTCATTTATCTTTTTCAGAGATCTTTATTCATATACAAGATTGTATGATGAAATAGAATAATATATATTAAGTACTGTATATATATACAAATGACTGAACTTTTGTAAAACAAAATAAAGAACAGGAAATTTCACTAAGAAAAATATCCAGAAAATAGAATTCATAAATTTCATTTAAAAAACTTGGAAAAACAAAAAAAGAAATAGTTGAAAAATAAAAAAATGAAATAAATTTAGAAATGACAATTAAAGCATATGAATATAATATATAATGTGTTTTAAGAATCTTAATAGCACAAACACTGCCTGATAAAAAAAAAAATTAATTAAAGAAAAACAAAAACAAATTCTCACTAGTTTTATTTGGAATGTTGACACATTAAATAGTACAACTGCAATGGAAGGGAATATTAACAAACTCATGCAGAACACACAAGATGAAAAATAAAAACAAATTTAAAATAAATGAATAAAAACTTTTGCTGTAAGAAAAAACTGATTAAAAATAAGATGTAAGTGAACCTAAATCATATTATTTTACATTATGTTAATATAGATATTTTCCGAGAATGAGATGGATAATACTAAAAATGTACATTTAGAAAACTGGGAATAATATTTAAGTTGAATAAAATATCAAATGGCCAAAAACACATGGGCATAAAAAGAATGGAATAAGTTAAATAATATTGCACACAAAAGGAGGGGGGAAAGACAACTCCATTAAAAGTTTGTCTAAAATAATAATAATTAAATAAATAAAATTATTAAATTATAAAATATAAGAATTTGTTATTAGGGTCGTATTTATTGATTACTGATGTTTTTGTTTTCAATAACATTTTAACAAGTTACTGTTATAAATTGGCTTTTTGTATGTTTATGTTGGATCTTTTTTTTACTTTAAAAAAAATATGTTACTTTTGTACGTCATCATCATTTTCAGCTATTGCAAATTCGCTCTCCATGTTTAATCCAATTTGTCTGGTCTATTCACCATCCATCTTATTTGTCTCATCTATCTCACTTGTGATCTCTTTCTACAACTATTACGTTTTGAAATCCAGTTTAGAATTTTAACTGTCGATCTATGGCCATCTAATTTAACAACTCATCCAGTTTAGTTTAAATTTGGCTTTTTAATTGTTCCAGTAATGTCAATAATACTTATTGGTATGACACTTATTTAGCCTTCAATTTCTCCAATATTTCATTGTTATCATCTGAAATTGCTGCTTTGCTCTGCTATTATCTATCCAAGTCTTAGATTCATATGTAAATACTTAGAAACATATCTTTTAAAATCTATTTTCAAGCGCATAAGATATCTCAGTTTAATATTAAATGATACCTAACAAAACTGACTACCCAAATTTAATTTTATGATTAATTTCATTCATTATGAACATTGGTCTTTGCATTTTATTACATTTGTATACTGTATATTTTTCAATTATAATAATTATTTTTAACAATCTAAAACTTGTAATATTGATGACTTTATTTAGAGAATGTTTCTGAAATTATATGAATGAAGAGTAACAATTGTCGAAAAGTGCTTGCTGCTAATAAGTTTTAAAATGTCGTTTCAGTAAGTTATATAAACAGACTAAAGAAACAGTATGTAATAATTATTACAGTATACTCAGTTTTTTTTTTGTTTGTTTCTTTTTCGAGCATTTTTATTGATTTTTTTTCTTTTGAAAACTATGTCATTATTTATCACTTAGTTTTATTATATACAAAAAATCTGTACATTTTTAAACAATTGGCATTTGTAAACATTGTTATTTAACAGTGCAAGACTTTGTCTTTGTTTAATTGTTTATTTTTCTTTGTTTATAATTGTTATTATCTAACAAAGTTTTGTAAAAAAATGTCTGTTAAACCAATTCTCCTTGATAGCAATACATTTTGGCAAGAAAAAATTTAAAGTCCATGTAAATTTATAACAATGAAGTATCCACATCTCGGGTTTCTTGTCTTCGCTACTCTTCTAATACTAACTCATTCTTTTCCAACAGGTAAAATCAATAATTTTCATGTATTTATTCTCTAAACCCATAGTAAAATAAATGTTTAAAACATTTATTTTTAACAAATTATTTTTCATAAGGTATACGAAATCTTACATTTGTATATTTTTAATAGTAAACCTAAACGAATCATTAAAAGTTAGTTTTGAAAAAAATCTACATATAATATTCTTAACTATTTATTATAAAATAAATAATCTTTAAAAGATAGTTTTGAAAAGATATATGTAATATTTTTAACGTTTGTAATAAACTAAACCAAGCAAAAATATTAAATTGATAAATAATGAGGGAAATATAAAAAATACGAAATACGGAACTCTGAAAATTAGAATTTAAAAAATGTGTATAATTAAAAAGTAATTAAAGAAAATATTATATTTATAAATATATATATAACTTTTAAAATTAAGAATGAGAAAAAACAGAGATTTAAATATAATGCAAGATATTTTTTTGCATTGGGAAAAAAATCTTTAACATTGCTTTACATTGTTTTAATATCATTCCGAAGAAAGATATTGAAGAGAATTAGATGATTTCGAAAATGAGTTTAATGTTAATATATATATATTATATAGATTTGAGTAATTATAGATTGTTTATATTTTCACTTGCGCATAATTTTTTCTTGCATTTTATTAAGAATAAAATTAAGATATATATGAATAACGAATCACAAAATGTCAGGAGATATGATAAAGCACTTAAAAGATTAATAAACTTGCTTTTAGATGATTCCCTAAATGGAGACGAGATATAGGTAAGATTAGAAGAAAGCATATTCAGCTTTTCATCAGATATTAAAAAAGTATAGAAAGGGGAATATGTGATATGAACACTTTATGACATAAATAAGGAAAATGCTGTTTATACTTTAAGCTTCCTGATAATCGTAAATAAATTGAAAATAATATCGTATATAAATCTCAGCAGCATTTTTTTTTCTAAAAGATAGGAAGGTAATTTTATTTGGAAAATTAAATAAATTTAGTAAAGTATTTTATGTTTGAAATATATATATATAAATTATTTGTAATTCTGATAATGATTTTATTGTAAATGGTTTGATTATAAAAAGACGAATAATACTTTATACTTGGAAAAATAATTAACTAAATGTAGAATTTCATAATAAATATAGAGATTGGAAGACATAAGTTCATCAATATACAAGAAAGCTTAATAATGATTGATGGATTAAAACTGCAAAGATATATTTTCTGGATGATAAGATCAACTCTAGATCGAAAACCATATGGGCTTGGAAAATGATATCATAATCATATTAAATTCAGAAATGGTATTTTCTTATGTGATGTCATTGATATTTTGAACAGATAGTAATAGTATTTTGATCATCTTTTGAATAATGATACAATAATTGAAATCACTTTTAATGATAAATTCATTTACCTACTTATTTATATTTATATAAAAATATCCAGCTTAATGATATTAATATAGTCCTTCCTAACATTAAGTAAGAAAGAGTCAAATGTTTTTTTTTAGAAAATACCTGAAAAAGTTTTAAAATAATATGTTGTTTCAAAAAAAATTCCATTTTTGATTGTTTATACCAGGTAGTTATGGCAAAGAATGGACAGCAACAATTGTACATGTATTGAAATATTTTTTAAAAAAAGGTTTTCTGCAGAAGATAAAAGGCAGGATGTAAAAATCCAATAAATAAAAAAGTGGACCAGTGATGTTTTTTATGTGTATATACTCATGTTTCATAGATTGGTTTCTATAATTATTGCAAAACTCATCTCCAGAATAGTTTTTTTTTCTATATTTTTTTCTTGAAATTGGAATGGCTCTATTTGGTTATAAGTGGATGATATAGATATTTATGTTAATTTATAATTATAGTTTGTTATTTGCTGAGATTTGAATTTCTTTCATATGTTGTTCTAATAAAAAACAATATTTAGTCTTGCATTGGTGGTCGAGAGGTCAGTGTGACTGCCTTGCACTAGCAGGAAGTTGCCCATGTTGTGGGTTCACATCCCGGCCGATGCTATGACACTTAAAAAAAAAACAATATTTTAAATTATATTCACTGTTGCTTATTTTCCTTTTTATTACAATTTACTCTATAATTGCTATTTAAAAGTTATCATCATAAAATCTGTACTAAATACAATATAATTAAGATATGATAAGTCCATGCATTATAAATATTATTTGCAATATTATATTAGTACACAGCATTTTTGTAGAAACCTATTTTTCATTAGTAACTGTTTGAACATTTTACTAATATCTTCTCCTTTTTTTTAATAAGTTTAACTTAGGGTTTTCTTTTTTTGTAAAATAAAAAAGATAAAAATTATTCATATATAGTTTTGCTTCAAACAATGAGCTCAGTTGGTTTCCAAAAATGTCTCATAAAAAAAATCTCATATAGAAAATATGAAATTATAATGCTTACTAATAGAAAAAATATTGAATTTGTTACTTTACATTCAAAATATGTAATAAACCTTTAAAATCTCCTATAACAAAAAAAAAAGTTTGAAACAAAAACAGATAATGAATAAATAAACAGTTTACTAAACTATTAATTTAAAAAAATTACTAATTTGTATGAAAATATGGTGTTTAATAAGAGCACTTATAGCTCCTGTAATTTTTTAATGATAAATTTTTAATTTACAATCACCATTTTGAATTAAATATTGTGAATGATAACAAGGTTAACATGGCATTGAATTAACATATTAATAAAATTAGCTAGTATCACATACATTTTTTTGGAAACTTAATATTACATTTTAAATTACAAGTGTCAAATTAACTCAAGTCACATCTTTGACGCCATACACTTTAGATAAATATAATGGTGACTATTATTAATCATTTACTAAACTAGAGATTGTCTCTAACACAAATATAAACTTTAAAACTCAATTAAAAATTAATCCATCAGATTTTTTAAAATTAAACACACAGATACATGAAGTTATTCACATTTCTTTTTTCCACATGTAATATCTTTATAAATATATTAAATAATCTCAATAATATCACATATTTCTTTTAAATTAGAAGACAAGTGACTCCCAAGATGCATTTTGTGGTGGATCAGCACTCATGAGTTGATCCAAGTTACTATTTCTCATATATATCTTTATTAAACAATAACATTTTGTATTAAAAGTGTCAAAGTAACTCAACCCACATCTTTGACACCATCCACTTTAGATAAATGTAGTAATGACTATTATTAATCATTTACTAAACTAGAAATTGTCAAACTTTGAAACTCAATTAAAGATTAATATATCTGATTTTTTAAAATTAAACACATATATACATAGAGTTATTCACATTTTTTCCTCAAATGTATTATCTTTATAAATATATAAATGTGATAATATAGATAAATAGTTTTCCTACAATAAAAATATATATGAGATAGTGACCTCAACCAACTGATGAGTGCTGGTTAAGCATGAAATGCATCTTGGGGGTCATTTGTCTTTTATTGTACCTTTATTTATATGAATTTAAAATAATATGTGGTAATATTGAGGTTATTTAATATATTTATAAAGATATTACAAGTGACAAAGAGAAATGTGAATAACTTCATGTGTGTGTGCTTAATTTTAAAAAATCAGACATATTAATCTTTAATTGAGTTTTAAAGTTTATATCTGTGCTAGAGACAATATCTAGTTTAGTAAATGATTAATAATAGGCATTACTATATTTATCTAAAATGAATGGCATCAAAGATGTGGGCTGAGTTAATTTGATACTTGTAATTCAAAATGCAATTATTTAATATTAATAAATATTTTTAATATAATAAAGGTATATATGAGAGATAGTGACCTGGACCAATTGATGAGTGCTTGTTCAACACATTTTGGGGATCTTTTATCTTTTATCATATCTTTATATGAATTTAGAAGAATATGTGGTAATATTAACGTTATTTAATATATTTATAAACTTAATATTCTATTATAATGTTTTCTTGTCTTTATAATTATTTAGTCAATTAAACTTAAAATTGTTTTTGAGTACTATTTAAAAATATTTTTTTAAAATCATATCCATCATTTTGCTAATCTTAAAATGGAGACAATTAAATAAAAATTATATCGAGAGATATCTTTGTTATACAATTGATTTCAGTAGCTTTAACAATGTAATTAAATCTCTTTTTTTGCAATATTGATTAAAATATAGACATATTTTTACCTGGAGAAATTAAAATTTTTATAAATATGAAAATCTTAAAAAAGATTAATTGATTAAAAATATTTTTAGATAATAAATTACCTTTATTGGTTTATTTTTAGAGTACTTGATTTTGGTATAATGAAATTTTATTTTAATTATGTGCTAAATAAAATTTGTATTTTTTTTTTACTACCGTTGATTGCATTGCGATGAAAACTGCCTTGTTTTCAGTATATCATAAATCTTATTACAGATGATATTATGAGAATAATGATATATATATATGGCGATGTGTGTGTAATAATTTTGCAAACATATGTTAGTATGCGTTGTGAAGTGGGTTAATGTTCTTTCACCTGCTATTTGTTTTAAGTACACTTTTGGTGCCAAGCACTATAATTATAGCCATCTTATGTCATTTTGTTGCTGCTTATTTCCTATTTATAGTAAATGCAATTTACAGCATTATTATATATCATCTTAAATAAAATAAATAAATTTTTCGAAACAAAAACAAAAATAAATTTTAAATTTTATACTATATTAGTTAGTTATTTGTTGTAAAATTCCATTTTATCTTGCAAACAAAGTATTGCTTTGATAATGTCGATTTTCTATAACATCAATAGCCATACAAAATGATTGCCACTTTAGAAAATGGCAGAACGTTTTTTATAAAAAAAAAAAAGTTTAATTCATCACAATAAATAGTTCATTATTAATCAAAGTAGTGAGTATAATTTGATGATGATCGCTATCGTCAATGTTTGTGTAAAGGATTTTCGTGTAAAGAGAGGTGATATGGATTCTTCTTATTTTGAATCTTTATTAAAGTACTTTATTTATTTATTTAATACATGGGCTTTTTTATACACAGATTATCTATCACAAAATATTATAAAGAAATCTATTGAAATTCCAACAAAAAGGTAGATTCACCGGTGGATTTATCAAAACCCTTAATTCTACGATTATAGTCATAGATTAGATAACCATTAACTATGTGGTTCATGGTTTATGATTTCTCAAATCTACATAGATACGTGACTGTTAATTCTTTTTTTGAATGTAATACAATAGTATGTTTTCAATATATAGCGCTATTGCTATTTACTTCATTGCATTTTTAATGGTAAAAATAAATGAAAAAGATGCTATAATTAAGTTATTTTTGTAGTTCGCAAAAATTTCCGATTTTAGTGCCACTTGTACTTCCTAGATGGCACTATCTATCGGCAATCAATTTTGTTGAACGTTATAGTGGCAAAGAATGGGATAGAAGAATAGATGCTATTAATAAAAAAATAGGGATTTGGAGATATGGAGAAATAGCGTGGAGAGTAATAAGAGTTTAAATATATATATAGAAGTAAACAGAATATTGGACGTGAGTTAATTTATCATAACAGCAAGGAAAGTAGTTTACTGTTTAAGGCATGGACATGATTGTTAGCGACAAGGGAATATACACATAAATGGAGAAATGTGGGTGATTTAGTCTGCAAATTATGTAAGGAAGTTATGTAAAATATATGGCATCTGCTAATTGAATATAAATGCTTACAAGCACAAAGGGTACAAATAATGAAGCTGTGCGAAAATAAATATAAACAAAGTGAATATATGGAAAATGAGTGCTTGATTTTTATGCTGGGTTTGGAAAAAGATAAGGGGGATTTAGATGTAAAGACCATGGAGTGGACAAAGATAATATTATGGAAATGGGTTGGAGTAGGATAAAGAAGCATATGGGAAAAAATTAAGGTGGGAAATGGAAAGGCAAGGGAAGGTGACCAATGGGTGTCTCTGGGCATAATGGTTGAGAGATTCCTAATTTCGATAAAGGAAAACCATAACGCATCTCATCAAAATTTAAAAATATTCACTGACTTTTCAAATAAGAGTGAAGTCGCTGCTGCATTTGTAAAACATCACTCCTTGATTAGACTATCTTTTAATTCAATTTTATGTTGGGACATTTAATATAATAAATAGCTTTGTTTTTTTTTCAAAAATTAGACAACTGTAAATATACATGGTAGCAAACTGAAACCGTTGTTAGTAAAAAGCTATTATATTTTTTTGTTGTTGTTTTAATGATTGGAAGTTATTTTTTACTAGTTTAAAAACATTACTTACATTATTTTAATGTATTTTATCAAAATGTGTAAATAAAAATATAATTAATTTATTAAAAATACACGTTTTGTTTGAAAGTATTTATTTCTGTTTATTACTATTTGCAAATTAGATATTTTATATTTCAGATTAATTTTCTGTTTTGATAAAAAATAATTTTGGATTTGTTAAAATATGAAGCAAGAAGAAAAACATTTACTATTCTAATGATGGAAATTTTAGAGATTAAATTTTATCTATGAACATAGGTTATCCTGAATTCAACTAGCTTTTCTGTTGGATCTGGAAAAAAAAGACAATATTATCATGAGATTTTTATTGTCTATGATGTAGGATTTTGTTTGTAATTTTTTGGTTGAGGATTTATAGAGAGAACATTGATTTAAGAGAATTTTTAGATATTAAATTAAATTTTACGTTATCGATAAATCCAATTTAATTTCATAGTTTTTCATATACACTTTTGTGACTTAACTTTTTCTCTGATATCTTTTTAATAATATATCAAATAACCAAAAGCCATTTCAAAGGACTAGATTTGAATGTGCCAGTAGGATTTTTTATGTTAATGCATAATTGAATGTACACTTGTTTATTGTGAACACGTTTTAACCAAACAAGATAAACAGCATTAACCAGCAAAATATGCTACTGCTAACTAAGCAGTCCATAAAGTAGATTATTTCTGGAAATTATTTTAAATTTAGTTTTAGATGAATGAGGAATCACTTAAAAATTGCTTCTACAATAAAAAATACTAATCAACCGTAATCTTTTTATGTTTTTTTTATTGGGGAGCTTGAGGGGAGGGGGGGGGGTTTCTATGTGGATTTTGGCCTGAGGAATATTTTCTTTCAAAAATATTTTCCATGGAATTTTTTTCTATCTATTTCTAAAACTGAATTGGCCTACAATGATATGCACATGTATACATAAATGCGTGTATATTTGTGTACTGCAGAGAAAAGGACTCATGCTGCCATGACTAGAGAATTCATCATTCACACTGAAGACCTACAATTTAAATATGAATAAAATCTTTAAAATATTGAGTTAAATGAAACTTTCCAAGTAAACTTATGAAGTAGATGGTTATCTAGTTCTTCTCAGCTGAAATGTAAAACTCTTATTAACTAGAAATTGCCTAGCTTGTTAAATATTGTTTTCATTACTCGGGTTTGAAGAAATCATGAAGTGACTTTGTTCTTCATTTGCTTAATCTATCTAAAAGACTGTTGGTCGAGAGGTCAGCGCAGCTGCCTTACAAGCAGTTGACCCGGATTAGCGGGTTCGCTTCCTGGCCGATGCTATGACACATGAAAAAAAAACTGTTGAACACTATAGCATATTGAATAAGTAATGAAAGAAATGAACTAAATCATTTCTTGTTTAAATATTGTAGTAATTTTTGTTGTCGTTTTTTTTTTTTTAAAAAAAAGGATTTTTAAAAGAAAAAAAAATTGTTAGATATTTTATAGAAAAATAATATAACCAGTAATGTACATATATAAAAATTAAAATAATAGATGTAGAATGTTGAAACTGGATTTTTGTATATTGGATCTCTATACTACCTGAATATTACTATAACAACGCATTATCCTCTATGGTCAGAAGTAGCTTTTGAAAATGTAACATAGAAATATTTACATTCATATTCTCCAGTTCTTTTAATGATAGCCAATCTGATAAATGATCATAATGAGGATGAATATTCCAGTGTACACAAGTTTTAACGAAGTTGCACTCAATATGATTAACAATTTAAATTTATGAGGTAGAATTAATTTATATTTATTTTAATACCTTTAGGTGAAAATAATTAAAACATTCAATATATACATGATAACTGAAACATTATTAAACAATATATAATTACATCTGATTGGCTGTCATATAAGCATTTTTAAGGCACAGGTTTCGGTCTTTCACATTATTATTATATAATCTGCTTGCACTTAATAAATTAATATATTTACAATTGTTATTATCAATTCACTGGATTTGAAAATTACTTTGTAATAAATCAAAAGATTTCACATTCTCATTTATATATAATATTTAGTGAATTAAATATGAAGGTGTTTAAAGCTTCATGCTTTTAGTTCAAAATGCTTAATCCGGCTTATTTATATATAAATTTAAGTACAGAAGGTGGGAACCATCTTTTTCTTGTAAAATCTCTGCCTTGTATTTTGAATTGACAGTTCCTTATGCAGTCATGATTACATGTGATTGGCTGTCATTTAAGCAATTTTAAGGTGCATCTGTCAAAGGTTTCAACCTTTCACATTATTATTAATTATCTAGTTTCGTAAATTATCCAGTAATAAATTAATCATTCCGAATTTAAACATTGCTTATATATTATTAACAATCCATCTGAATTGTAGCAAAATCACTTGATTTTTTTTTAATAATTACATGCTAATTAAATAAAATTGAAAGTATTTTGGATAGTTTATATACTTGCATGACTTTAATAAGTCAATGCATATTTAGTTAATTAAAAATTACATTTGATGTTATTTCTAGAATTTTTAACTTATATATATTGTGAATATGTATTTCTGTGTATGGATCTGCATTATAAAAATTTCATTAATTTATATGAATATATATATATATTGAAGCAGTCAATCTTAGCTTAAGATTGTGATTCATGTTTCTACTTACTAACCTGTGTTTAAATCCCTATTTCCCATCCCGCTCCTTTTGTCGTGTGTATATATTTCATGTATATATTTGAGATGCGCACCTAAATTATAAAATTTAATGTTTCAATAATATGTTTTAAAATTATTATTAATTCTTTTTATTAATTATTAGTTCTTTTTTATTAAAGTATTATAGATGTGGCTCAAATATATACATAGGAGCAAAACTTACTTACAAAATATTGATGTTTTTAAATATTTATTATATGTCATTTTAGCTTTTTCTTTTAAATTGCTTATTTTTCTATTAAACTATATATTTTTTTTATAAAATCCAATATGGAAGATGTGACTGTTGTTAATTGTCCAAAAATAATTAAAGGGAGGTATTTTTTAATTAAAGTTTTACTTAAAAGGGGATTAAGGTTAGAGATACTTTTGTTGAAAAAACATATTGTCAAATCTATTTCTAATCTGAAAATAGATTTGAATTTATTTTTGGACGTTATCTTACAATTCCATCTTCAAAAACAACTGATAAAAGAAAAAGTATAAAATGACTGAATTTTGAATCAGAGATGAGATTAGCTACTTTTAGAGAGAGGTATTATAAAAATATTTTGTTTTGCTTGAAACTTAAAAATGATGTAGCAATAAATTCACCACTCTTCAGCGGCCTCTGCCGCTACCGTAATATCCTGCTGCCCTGAAATGAAGAAAGGTCTAAAAAAGAACTTTAGAATGCTAATAGAAGTTTCCTGCCACCGAAGTACTTATATTTCAATCGCCGTGCACATGCCATATTTTTAAATGGATTCTTAAAATTGCAAAGTAAATTTCCAAGCCGTCACCTAATAGTCAATTTAGTCTAAATAATCTATCAAGATCTCTTCTCATGTATTCTTTAACTTTGCCTTTATGTATATATATATATATATATAGCTGTGAATGTAATTTTGCTCTCAAATGATTTCTTTATATCTAATCCTATCTCATATGCTTTTAACCTTCCTTAACTTCGGTGCGGTCATTTATTTATAGATATTTATTACTTGATTTTGTATATGCTTTTTTTATTAATTTTCTAATCTCAAACAAACTGGCGATTTTTAATTTATAAAAATCTTTTCTGTCATTTTTTAAGTAAATCTTCACAAAGCAAGTTATTAACGTCCATTTAAAACAATGCATTATTGATTAATATACTCGCCAGATTGTTTTTCCAGTCAACATTTTATTTATGATAAAATGTATTTGTTTAACTCTGGGTTTTCTACCTAGAAAATCCAGAACTCAAGCTAATTAATGCTCTGAAACATTTATTTTATAATTATTTATTAAATTCTGAAAGGGTGACTTACAATTTGTTTTCTATATAACTGCAAATCTTACTTGATTTTTTATACTCTTAAAATTTCAAATCTTGTGTAACGATATATAAATATGTCGTTACATTTATTTAAAATAAAAACTTAAAAGTTCGCAAATAAAAGTAAAAAAACTAAACGCTAAAATTAAAACGTTTGTTAAACGTATATACATTCGCACAGATGCTAAACTTTAAAAAAATTTTTTTTCATAAACAAAAAAAAAAGTATTTGAACGTATTTTTTTTAATAAAAAGATACAAGATTGAAATATAAAAATATTTTAATAAAAAAATAACGTAAGTTAAAATAAAAACAGGTATTAATTAATTCCTGTAATCTATAAATGGAAATGATTGTTTATTAATTATCTAAAAGCTGTTTAATTAAAAAGTCAGATGAAAAGTTAGATAAGAGAGTACAAAGAAATTAAATGACCAATGCAAACACCAGAAATTCAGCACGGACCATAACTGAAACACCAGAGGATTAGTGACGTATTGCCGATTGAATCCTATGATCAAATGATAAGAGGCTAAGAAAAATATAAAAGCAAAATGATTATTATAATTGTTATCTTAGAGCTGACTATGAATAGATCGTTATAACTAGCTATATTGCAGATTTTCACGATGTGGAAGTCTGCAATAAATTTAATTTTCCGGACAACCAGCTGAGGCCTCTGGATGACAGTTCCTGACCAAATGAATGGCAAGTCGCAGTTTCATTTCAAAGAAGGACAAAATCTACTAAAGTGATCACGAAGATGGACTTCTCAATCTATTAAATCCGTAAAGTATGAACTATTGTATCTATCTAATAACTTTCCTAAAATTGCAAGTAATTAATAACTGAAAATAAGAACTCTTATCTGACTTAAAGAATGCAAATTCAATTATTGATATTTTTTTATGTAGATGTTTAAGCAATCATTTCCAGTTCTTTTTTTTGTGTGTGTATTATATTTTAACTAAAATGTATTAAATTTAAAGTTGTTTATAGACGCTTGCATGGATTCGTTTGCTGTTAATTATATTTTGGTTTTCATATTTGATCAAAATATATAGACATTCGATAAATAATGATACCTTACGGTGAGTATCTAAAATGTATTTATTCGGATGTCTTTTAAGTTATTGGTGACAACGCAAGTATCTTATGGTGAATACTATTGGGTTACTTATAAGTTTCCCTCTGTGATTGTCGGTATCAATAATTTTGTATTTTGATCGTTTATGTTTATTTTGAAATGTTTTTGACCGTGGAATCTATGTAATCGATCTATAACCAACATTGTTAAACTCATTTGTGCGAACGTATATAAATGTTAAAATTAAGTCGGGCGTGAATGGCTATATAGTTTTGTAAAGTTGTATTAAGGGAGGGTAATCTTAGGTTATTTATTTCGTAGTTGAATTGGTTCAATGGATTGGATATATTTGTGTAATTAGTAGACGTAGTATGAGGTCCGCTACAGGCAGGATTATAGATATACGCCACACAACCTCTGTTTGCCTATGGATGGGTTTGTAAGTCGGCAGAAGACCGCAGTCCATTCCTATGGAGTTTTTAGTTTATTGATCTACTTGCCAACAGATGTCACATTCCTGTTGGTGGAGAGTCAATATCTTCTCTATTTCTACTTATTGTTCAGATGCACATTCCTGACAATATAGTATTTTGTGTTGTCGTATCATGCTACATTGAATACATGAATATATCAGATGGATTGGCACCAGTTGATTGCGAAATTTGTTGCCTAAGGTTAAATCAGGGAAGAATATTTTCCTTTCAAATGCAGACCTATGTAGTCCATTCATACTCGACCCTCTAAATAAATAGTAAACTCATTATGTGAAATCTACTTAAATTTAGAATTAAAGATCAATATAAAATTATAAACGTTAAATTTATTCCTCAAATTTTAAATATTATTTTATATGTGCGTAAATAAATCTTTTTATGTGTTAATTTCTGGCAGTGGCTTTTATTCTCTTATATTTAAGATATACAATTTATATTTTATTATCTCTGCATCTCCGCTGAACTAGTGACTTGGGCTAACGATCGGAATATTTAAATAAAGTGGAATCTTAACAGCGCGTATCTGCCTACTTTATAAATTTTTCTAGGCTCAAATGCCTAGATGGCGCCCTGGTAGTTGCAGATATTGTTTTTGCGGTTAGATTCGATCTTCACTTTCATTCCGATCGGTACAAACTGGCTACCCAACTTGGGCCGATCTTTAATAAACACGAGTGCCCTGAGAATTTTAAAAGTGAATCATGCCCGTAAATTTTTTTTTCTGAAATAGTATAAATAGATTTGTTGTATTGACATAGAGTTACACTTTGAAGTTTTGTTTAAAAAATGCTGCCAGGATGAAAAGTTGCGCATATGTAGAGATAAATTCGAGGAATAAAAACTAATAAATAAAACGTAATAATAAATATAAATCATAATTTTTTTTTTAAAAGTCTTGTTTAAAATCCAATCGTTTAACTTGCCTAAATAATACTTAAAGGTAGGAGAAATGAAACTTGGAAGGGAGGGGGCAGAAATTTAGCTGGTAGTAGGAAATCATCAGTCAACTTTTTTTTTTATCATTATATTTGTAATTACTGTTTTGTCTTTAAAAAAAAAAAGTTTTGTCCTTTTGAAATTTTCATATATAATCAATTTGTGTAACGTAATTACTAACACTAAGTAAAGTCTTTTTTTTTTTTTTTTTAATGTTTTTGTTTTTTGAGGAAGTTTACTGATATGTAACGATATATAAATATGTCGTTACATTTATTTAAAATAAAAACTTAAAAGTTCGCAAATAAAAGTAAAAAACTAAACGCTAAAATTAAAACGTTTGTTAAACGTATATACATTCGCACAGATGCTAAACTTTAAAAATATTTTTTTTCATAAACAAAAAAAAAAAAGTATTTGAACGTATTTTTTTTAATAAAAAGATACAAGATTGAAATATAAAAATATTTTAATAAAAAAATAACGTAAGTTAAAATAAAAACAGGTATTAATTAATTCCTGTAATCTATAAATGGAAATGATTGTTTATTAATTATCTAAAAGCTGTTTAATTAAAAAGTCAGATGAAAAGTTAGATAAGAGAGTACAAAGAAATTAAATGACCAATGCAAACACCAGAAATTCAGCACGGACCGTAACTGAAACACCAGAGGATTAGTGACGTATTGCCGATTGAATCCTATGATCAAATGATAAGAGGCTAAGAAAAATATAAAAGCAAAATGATTATTATAATTGTTATCTTAGAGCTGACTATGAATAGATCGTTATAACTAGCTATATTGCAGATTTTCACGATGTGGAAGTCTGCAATAAATTTAATTTTCCGGACAACCAGCTGAGGCCTCTGGATGACAGTTCCTGACCAAATGAATGGCAAGTCGCAGTTTCATTTCAAAGAAGGACAAAATCTACTAAAGTGATCACGAAGATGGACTTCTCAATCTATTAAATCCGTAAAGTATGAACTATTGTATCTATCTAATAACTTTCCTAAAATTGCAAGTAATTAATAACTGAAAATAAGAACTCTTATCTGACTTAAAGAATGCAAATTCAATTATTGATATTTTTTTATGTAGATGTTTAAGCAATCATTTCCAGTTCTTTTTTTTTTTTGTGTGTATTATATTTTAACTAAAATGTATTAAATTTAAAGTTGTTTATAGATGCTTGCATGGATTCGTTTGCTGTTAATTATATTTTGGTTTTCATATTTGATCAAAATATATAGACATTCGATAAATAATGATACCTTACGGTGAGTATCTAAAATGTATTTATTCGGATGTCTTTTAAGTTATTGGTGACAACGCAAGTATCTTATGGTGAATACTATTGGGTTACTTATAAGTTTCCCTCTGCGATTGTCGGTATCAATAATTTTGTATTTTGATCGTTTATGTTTATTTTGAAATGTTTTTGACCGTGGAATCTATGTAATTGATCTATACCCAACATTGTTAAACTCATTTGTGCGAACGTATATAAATGTTAAAATTAAGTCGGGCGTGAATGGCTATATAGTTTTGTAAAGTTGTATTAAGGGAGGGTAATCTTAGGTTATTCATTTCGTAGTTGAATTGGTTCAATGGATTGGATATATTTGTGTAATTAGTAGACGTAGTCTGAGGTCCGCTACGGGCAGGATTATAGATATACGCCACACACCCTCTGTTTGCCTATGGATGGGTTTGTAAGTCGGCAGAAGACCGCAGTCCATTCCTATGGAGTTTTTAGTTTATTGATCTACTTGCCAACAGATGTCACATTCCTGTTGGTGGAGAGTCAATATCTTCTCTATTTCTACTTATTGTTCAGATGCACATTCCTGACAATATAGTATTTTGTGTTGTCGTATCATGCTACATTGAATACATGAATATATCAGATGGATTGGCGCCAGTTGATTGCGAAATTTGTTGCCTAAGGTTAAATCAGGGAAGAATATTTTCCTTTCAAATGCAGACCTATGTAGTCCATTCATACTCGACCCTCTAAATAAATAGTAAACTCATTATGTGAAATCTACTTAAATTTAGAATTAAAGATCAATATAAAATTATAAACGTTAAATTTATTCCTCAAATTTTAAATATTATTTTATATGTGCGTAAATAAATCTTTTTATGTGTTAATTTCTGGCAGTGGCTTTTATTCTCTTATATTTAAGATATACAATTTATATTTTATTATCTCTGCATCTCCGCTGAACTAGTGACTTGGGCTAACGATCGGAATATTTAAATAAAGTGGAATCTTAACAGCGCGCATCTGCCTACTTTATAAATTTTTCTAGGCTCAAATGCCTAGATGGCGCCCTGGTAGTTGCAGATATTGTTTTTGCGGTTAGATTCGATCTTCACTTTCATTCCGATCGGTACACTTGTATTTAAATATTTCAGTGATTGTAAAATCAACGAAGGTGAGATTGATTTATTTTAACTAGCAGAAGAAGGGATGGGGGGAAATCTTAATGTTTCTTTTACTAAATCAAATCTTAACGTGTATTTTATTAATTTGAAATCTAAATCTTTCTTTTGCTATATAAAATCTTAACGTGTATTTTATTAAATGAAATATTCTCTCTCTATATATATATGAAATATTCTCTCTCTATATATATATGTTATAATTGCATGGCATATTATAGTATTCAAACAAGGGTCATTTATTTAAAGCAGTAAAATTTATTCAATGTTGTTAGTGGCATTCATTCGTACTGCGTTTCTGTCATTTAGCCTATCTTCGTATATATATATTACGTGCTTCTAGTCTTCTAATCTGGGGGTTGAGACAAGTTTGAACCCATAGATTTCTTTTCGTACCTCATTCCATAGATAGTTGAGCTATCTGGAACCACATTTATTTCATATAAAATGCCTCTGGCAGTGATCCCGTAAGTTGGCACATGCTATGCATATTCACTTCGTAGATAAAAGACCTCTCACATCGATTATACCAGAAAAAGTCTGGGCCATGCCATGCCTATCCACTTTTCACTAAGTACTACCCAAGAAGGGGGTGTGAGATTTCGTTTTTCATCCAGAAGCACGACCTTTTTCCTCTTAGTTATTTTAGGCTATTATGTCAGCACCACAAACTTCTTCATATTATTATTTCCTTTGCTTCATGACCCAGTTTTAATGCTCTAATATTAAAATTAAGCTTTGCTTAAAAGATATATATAAATGCCAATTACTTCTATTTTATTAATTAAGTTTATTTCAATCATATACAATCTCACCGTCATAATTTATATATCTATTTAAGAGTATAATATACCTTGGGGGAAAATAAATAGTTCGTCTTATTATGACAAATATTTTGTCATAGATTCAAATATAACCAAATGTTTTTAAATGTATTTTGTTTATTTTCACGACCTCAATGGCATGAAAATAGTTTATATCATATGTATAATGAATTTTGGAACACTCCTACAAAAATATATGTTAGTCACCACGTTTCAGAAACGTAAATCAAAGCGTTAATGGCAGTATTATGTAATTCTTTCTAATATTTGATTGGCATTTTAATATTAGACCCACCAAAGATGTGTGTTTATTTATAATATATCATTTAGCTAATAAAGAGCATATGAGAAATAATAGTGTCTATGACACTATGTAATCATCTACTGCTTGCTCATTCACGCACATACTAATGTATTTAATTTATAAATGTATATAACTAATTTTCATTATATTAAACTATTTTTATTGTCTAACTTATTTGAGCAGTTCTAATTCCTTTTCCTCCACTTCCAGATATTACAGCCTTGCTTATATATATTCTAATATAGTCATAGTTAATAGATGTCTCATTGTTTTGCTCAGCTTTGCTAGTCGGCCGGATTAAAATTAATTCTCATGTGCCATCACTATTATGTTATTCATTAGGTGTTTGATCTGGGGCTTAGAGAGTGGGTTTGAGTCCAGGCTGGTCCCTGACCTAAATCTTGGGCTTGACTGGATTTAAAGTACATTTTGTGAGTTCCAGCTCATGTTAGATGGATAAACATGTTTTGACCGGCACAATATATATATATATATATATATATATATATATATATATATATATATATATATATATATATATATATATATATAAAATTTGTTCATGTATGTGGTACCTTATTGTTAATATTAATATAGTGCTAAAAATATACTCCCAGGAAAAAGCTTTCTTTATTAAATCATTCAGCTTATGAATATAGTACATCGTCTTCAAATAACTTAATCTCAAGATCAAGTAATCATTAAATTCAAGTTACACCAATCTTTAAAATGCTATAGCAACAAATATATAAAAGAAAACATATTAAATAATATTTTGGATCCCAAACTGCAAGTTATTTTTAGAACATAACATGTAAAATTATCGTGGAATTTATTGTATTTAATAAAGATAGAACCAAAGTAGTTTTTGTAAGTTAGATATACAATGAAGCAAAAAGAATTAGTAGGCAAAGTAACATAATTTGAAAGTAAACATTCAGCAATGCAAACAAAATATAAGAGAGAAAAACTTGAGTTTGTTGATTAAATGAATAGATATATTTATGAAGTGAATGTCATGCATGGAAATTCTCTAAACAGTGAAAAATTTGATAAAAGATTTTCAAAAGATTTGGCAAGAAATAGTTTTGTGCATATTTTATAACATGGATGAAGATGTTATTATAAACCTGCCTACAAAAGAGAATTTGAAAAGATAGACAATCTAAACAAAGATTGTAAATGTATCTTTCAGTATCACTGAGTATATTATAATTCCTGATGAGTATACATTTACATAAATATTTAGCCATATTTTGACTGATTTCAAATCACTAAATGCAAGAATTTAATTTTTGAATTTAAAAAGTTTATATCTAAAGGAGTTTTGTCAGTGGCATATTCAACAAAATATCTAATTTTCTTGCTACATAGTATTATAGAGTTCACAGTGTATCCAATCTTTCTTGTCTTTTTCTAAATGAAACTGACATCATTTATGTATTTTTACTTGCTTATTCTTAAATGGAAAAAGTAAGAAATTTTAACAATAATTCACATCCAAGAAATGTAATGATCTCAATTTGGAGAAAAACAATGAATAATATGAAAACAGTTATTCCATATGCAGGTAGAAAACTATATTTCTTTTACATTGTTATAGAGATACTAAAATGCAAAAAACTCTGCAACAATTGTTTGAATGTTCTACTTTAGTTAATGGCAGATATGATCTATCCAAAATAATAAAGTAACTTTGGTGTTAATAACATACTGCTATATACAAGGACAAATCCATGATAAATAATTACACTTTTGATCCAAGAAAAGCTTTTTTTAATATATGTAACCAATTATTTTGTATTAATTTACTTTTCTTTTTAGATGTAAATCATCTCAGCTGCTGGTTTCAAAAATTCAAGAACGAACATGGACAATTTATTAAAGAAAACAGCTGTGAAACTCTTTCTTCTAAATGCCCCAATGCTTTTAAATGTCTGCCTGATGAAAATGGAAAACTGTTCTGCATAAGTGGCAGAATGGTTTGTACATAATTTAAATTTTCGGACTAATCATTTAACTATATTTGCCATGTAATTAATACATATCACTCATCGAATAAAACTATGTCGAAATATATTTAAAAGCAATAAATCAGTTTGAAATTGATTGACTTGTATTTTTTATTGTGTGTAAATACTTACATTTTTAATGATTATTTAAAAATATTAAAATCACTGAAATAATAGTCTTTTTTTTTCAATAGAACAAAAATTAAAAATGTAGAAACATTTATATTTATTAAGAAGTAATAAAATATATTTTGTAGTGATAAATTAACAGAAAAATATATAAATATATCAATGTGTACTGATTAATAATAATAATAAAGACTACAAAAATCCAGAAAGAATGGTATAAAGATTATATTAGCTTCACAATTCAAAGATAAAACTTATAAGAAAGAAAAAAGAAATTATCAAAATAATCAAAGTTTTATTATTACATTTTATAATAAAAATATAATGCAAGCATTTCATATATAAATAATAATTATGTAGATGGCATTTAAAAATTATATTCATATTGAAAAAGATTTGGAAGTATAAAATAAATTAAAATTGGAAAAAAAAATATAATAAAGAGCATAATATTTCAAATTTATGTTTGAAAAATATTTGGTAAGTTTTTTTATTATATTAGAGTAAATTATGTTCTCTGGAATAAAAATAACTATAGTAAATATTAGTTCTGCATTAATTTTTGTCACACTAGTAGATAACAATAGGGGTGTAAAATTTTGAAAATTTTATAAGAATCATTGGTGAAAATATTGAATTTTACTTTTGAATTAAAGTGAGTTATGCAATTATCAACTAATATCTAATGTTTTATTTATTTAATTGCAATATTTATTTACTATTTCTATATTATCAATATATTGAGACCATTATATGTTTTATGGCATACAATAACATAGTAGCATGAATGCATGTATAAAGTTGAAAGGAAAAAAAATAAACAAAAAAATTTTGTAGATATTTTCTATAATACATTGGAATAACAGATACAAATTAAATAATTTTGAATTTAAAAAAAAATATTATAAATTAATCATTTTAAAAAAATCTAATTAATTTTGAAATTAAAACAAGCATGTTTTATGTCACAATAGATATACTGATAATTATAAAATTCCATGATCTATTTTCATTAAATAAAAAAGTTTATTTTAATTAAAACTTGTATAATGTATTTAGATAAAAATCCTACAAAGTTGTTTTTAAAAGGATTAGGGTGCATTATCAAATAATATTTTATAATACTTCATAAAATAAGTTGCCCTTCAAGTCAAAATTCAGATCAATTCTGACCAAACATCTATTAGATCTTTTTCATATTGTCAATTGTATTTTCAAAGTCTTTACCTGCATAACAATTCAAAAGCATTAATACTTTTACTATTCTTTTTCAGATGCTTGATTGTTCTTAACTGAACATTGATGGCATTTTTGGTTTGAAGTAGAATGTGCAAGAATATGGATGTTCAATATCTTTAGGCATATCTTTATGATTAATAAAAACAAATTCAATGTTTATATATTCCTGAGAATGTATTTTGATTGAAAGCAAGAAATGCCATGAATGATAGACATGACCCTCATCTGCAATATGATGACCTAGTTAGTATATCCAGCTATGATAACTTTGAAATAAATAAATGTTGCATGAACTGAAAACAGGAATCAATAATAATAAATAGATTATCACTAGATTTGATAAAATTAAAAGAAAATGTGAAAAGATGATTGATCTAAAGAATGAATATACTTTATTATAAAAGCAAAAATATTGGGAAGTGCAAATGAAATGATTCACTAAAAATAATAAATGAAAACTGATAGTATTTTAAACATATAAATAAGATTAATTCTTAATCTTAATTAAAATAACAAATAATAATTCAGTTCTATGTTTTATAAGTTTATGCCAATGAAGATTTGATTTCTTTTAAATAGAATGAAATACATTTAC
>JAQFVV010014401.1:0-37948 GCA_028023455.1 Epiperipatus broadwayi
ATTACTACTATTGGAAAGATATTTACATAAGCAAAGCACAATTTTATTGTTACAGCATCGAAATGAAGTCATTAAATAAATAATAATAATGGAAAAGTAGCAGTGCTGATATGACGGCAGAAGAATCTGAAGTGAGATCGTGCTTCTAGACAAAGAAAACGAAGTGGCTAAGAGTCCCTTTTCTAGAGCACTGCTTAGAGAAGTTTAATTAGGCTTGGCGTGGTCTCCAGGGTTCTCTGGTGCAACCGATGCGAGAGGCCTGTTATACGAAAATGATCCCAGGAAGGTTATCTGACCGAGGGATAGGGCGTGAACAACGTCTATGGGTTCGAACTCATTGCAACCTTCCAGGCTAGAAGCACATATATCAGCAACGCAGCATAAAATTATGTCTTTAATGACATGAAATGGAAGTTACTATTCTAAGATACATGAACCTCACTCGAATGCTATACTTTGGGCAATTAACGCTATGCTATGTAATATATATGGGAAAGATTTAATTCATACAAAATAGATTTTAACATTACCCCCTTATTCCTTCTTTGCTATTTAAACTTTTGAAATCACACCCTCGCGAATTTTACAACTTTAGAATAATCAAGTCTTTGAAATATTAAGAGTAGAGCATTGTAATACGGAATATATATAAAAAAAAAACAGTAACAATAAGAAATCATCTTTTCAGAATTAAATGAGCGACATGTAAAATATTTAACAGCATTAATTTTTTGAGGGATTTAAAACTTATACATTAATAATACCCTTTTGATGCATTAAAGAAAATCATGAAATTAGGTCAATTTGAGAAACAATCTGGCGAGCATATTAATTAAGAATGTACTTACATCTAATTCAAAAGGAAGGGTTTTTTATTAACCTCGACCCAAGGAGGTCTGAGTAGATAGGGAAAAATAACTATACATTAGACTCGCAAGATTGTTTAGATTGGCAACTTAAAATAATAAAATAAAAACATAGTTTAATATAAGAAAGGAACCGCACCAAAATTAAAGAAATAGGAGCATATGACAGATCTTATATATCAAAGAAAAATTATTAGTATGAGAGCAAATTTACATTAATAGTTCAGAAAAACATTTAATTTAACAATTTAAATAAGAAATCCAGATAGCTGAGGTTGAGATTAGTTTTAGAAGGAATTAAACGTAAATTTCATAGGCAGTTCTTAGGTTAATTATCTTGCTATATTAAAGAGTCCATTTTTACCGTTCGACTCCATCATGGCAAGTTAACAGGATTCAGTGATTTCCAATGTAGTAGCAAGTTTCCATTAGGCATTCCTCTGTTCTTAGATCATACTTTCTATCAGTTTTGGGGCATCAGTGAGATGATTATTGTCGGCGAGAAACTGACCAGCAAAGGTGAGAAATGGTGGTTAGTTTGATTACTCATTGAACATTTTGAAAAATAAAGTAGTGTGGAATATTTTTGGACTGCCAATCTACAAACTAGTTCTCTCTAGGCAGTCAAAAATCGGCCCATTATATACTGCCCTCAGGTATTTGAGGAATGCTTTTAATATCCATTTTTTAAATTTCATTCACGATTACTATCTAGTAGGGATTTTCTCATTTCCTTCACCTATTGTTTTGGAGATGCAACCATTAGATAATTTGTCCAAAAATATATTCAAATCTATTTCCAGTTTAGAAATAGATTTGATAAAATGTTAATTGCAAAAGTAGGAATTCTTAATTTGAATTCTCTTTTTACTTTTAGTACATTTTAATTAGACATTCTTCCCCAAAATTAGACAATGTAAAATTTCCACCCTTTTAATTATTTTTGGACAATTAACAGTTGCATACTCCACCTTGGATTTTTGAAAGAAAAAAAATACAGTTTTTTTAATAAAGAATTTAAACGAAAAGTTTTAATTTTACAAACTTAAAAAAAATATTTGTAAAATTAATGTCATGTTAGTAATTTCTCCTAATATATGTATATATTTGAGCTGTACCTAATATATTCTGATTTTAATAAGAAGAATTAATAATAAATAATAGTAAAAAAATATTAAAAGCTAAACTTTATAACTTTTTAGGTGCACATCTCAAACATATACATAAAATAGATATACATGAATAAAGGAGCGGGATGGAACATAAAGTTTAAACCTGGGTTAGTAACTTGATAGGTATGAAAGACCATGAAGCTCAATCGTTAATTAGGATTGACTGCTTCAATATATAAGTTTGATTTATCTTGAGTTGTATTTCTAATTACTTTGTCACCTATTCAAAATCTATAGCAATGGGATTTGTATTAGAAGAAAACCTTGTTTGGTGGGGTGTTCAAATTAGTTCCATTTATGAATTGTTAACATTGTTTTGATTTAAAGCAGTTCCTAACCCGGAGTCCACAGACTTCTTGGAAAGATTTCACAGAATTCATTTTTTTTTGATCCTATTTGAAATCTTATATTTCCTTCACTCATGATCACAATATATTTGTTGCATACTCCAAAAAATCGCTTAAGTTCTTTTTTTTTTTTTTTTGAAATTAGCGTAATTGTTAAAGCTGTTGGTGCTAGATCATCTTATTATAAAAGTAGATGCTACTACAGTCTGAGAAGTTTGTGATTTTCACTTGACTGGAAAAGAGTCTGAGGAACAAAATGGATAAAAACCTCTCTTTTAGAGAATTTAAAAAATTCATTCATTTTTAAATTCATTATAAAAAGTATTCAAATAATGAGCATAAGTTTTTACTATGGCTTTTTTAATTCAAATTATTTTTCATTTTAAGTAATTTTTCTATACTTTTTTATAGAAATATTCTGTATTCTTTGGTTTCACATATTAGTGGTAAATAATGAAAATATTACTGCTTTAAATGTACATGTTGGACTTTGGTACTTTAAGAGACAAAATGTTATAAAAAATTGAGTAATTGTTGATGACTAATTTATCTAGGGTCATTTAAGGAATTCTTCATCTACATATGCTTTAAAAATGTAAACATAATTTAGTCTCATTTTTTAATCATCGTATTGAGCTTTGGGTGCATACAATTTTAAATATATTTAGCAGTTTATAGAATTTCTTAATCAATTGAATATTACCATATTAGTCAACAATTATAAAAAATATTCCAATAATACACATTCTCCTGTATTAAACAGGCAAAACTCTCCATACAGTAGTGCCACTCAGGGCAAGCCAGAGTAATCAGTGGATGCCAGAAGGCTTGTGCATAAAATCCCTATCTAATGCCTACTCATCCAATATTCCCAGACTAGTTTCTGGCTTGTGGCCTTCGTCAGTGAGGAGCCTTGGATCTAAGAGCACTGCACTTAGATCTAGGTGCAGTGCTTTTAGATCCTAGGCTCCTTATTGACTTAAGCCACAAACTAGAAACTAGTCTGGGGATATTGGATGAATAGGCACTAGATAGGGATTTTATGCACAAGCCTTCTGGCATCCATTGATTACTCTGGCTTGCATTGAGTGGCACTACTGTATGGATAGTTTTGCCTGTTTTAATAACAGTTATGAGCAAGTATAAGAAACCGTGATCATGTGATGTTTAGTGGTTTAACATTCTCCTATATAAAAATGTAAATTTTCCTTGTAATATTTATTACCCATTAATTCACGACTGCTAAAACACCAAACTACAATCTTTAAGTTTAAGTGCTATTAAATATTTTAACAAATTCTGGTCCATTTTTCTATTGTTTGACATTTTGCAATGCCATCTTTTAATTTCTGTGGCAGAAAATGGTTCCTTTCTGAAATATTTCAATACCATGTCTAGTTATAGCTAACCAATGTAATTATATTTTCAGTCACATCTTTGCAATAAAAGTCAAAAAAAAATGCTAATGATTTTATTGCTTGGGAATTCATAAGTTTGAATGCCGGAACTGTGAGTGCCAGAATCGATTTTGGGACTTCCTGATCCCAAGTCAAACACTCTACTATACTAGCTGTGCCAAACTGCATAGTGTATCTTTTCAATAGAAACAGTTTGACATTGTACATTTTATAATGTTTTTGATATAACTCTCATAACGATATCTTTTGCGAAAATCATGATCCAGTTCACTATAGAATATATTTTTAGGAAGTTCTGCATTGTTCAGTTGTCTTACACATCCAATCTAACAAAGATGTGATACATATGTAATTCTTCCCATAGTTTGCAAAAATAAGAATGATTGTGATACTGCAAGATAAAAAACTGATTGTTGCTCCTCGTATTCATTCAATTGTTATTAATTTTCTTCTTTTCTGTTATTACTATGTGATTATTCATATAGTATACGAACATGGATGGGCTGCTGACCAACACGCATTATCCAGCATGGTGAGTTTATTGGCTTTTTACCTCTGAGTTTAAGATCAAGAAACACCATGGTCTTTCTTCTCAGTGCCTGATAAGGCAGAATGAATGTTTGTGTAAATGATAAATATTTTCCCCATACATATATACAATTATGACAGACAAAAATAAAGCATGGCCCTTATTCCCAGGAGGCTGTAAAGTCACCAACCAAGGCAGCGGTTGGTGGCCGAAGGCAGAGGATGCTAAGAATCCCCATATTGCGGACCCAGGCTGCCATTTGATGACGACTTTTTATTTAGGTACTTACAACTGCAGATCACTTTCAAGTGAAGGAAGATTGCAAGAATTAGAAGAAGAACTGTCTTATATTAAATGGGACATTATTGGACTTTGTGAAGTTAGAAGAAAAGAAGAAGAAACAATTGATTTAAAAAGTGGACATATACTCTATTATAAAGGCACACATATTGGAAATACAAATGGAGTAGGATTCATTATAAATAAAAAGTGGAAGAACAATATTGTGGAGATTGATGGTGTATCGGACAGAGTGGCAAGATTAGTTATACAACTTAATAGCAGATACTAAATGCAGATAATTCAGGTTTATGCCCCAACAAGTTCTCATAGTGATGAAGTAGTAGAAGATTTTTATATGGATGTACAAAAGGCTTTTGATCAGAGTAAACAACATTTTAAAATTGTTATGGGAGACTTTAATGCTAGAATTGGTAGACAAATGAAAGATGAAATTGCTGTAGGTAATTTTGGTTATGGTAATAGAAATGAGAGAGGACATAGACTTATGGAATTTGCAGAAAAAGAAAAACTTTATATTATGAATTCATTTTTTGAGAAAAATGTTAAAAGGAAATGGACATGGAAGCATCCAAATGAAGGTACAGCAGAATTGGATTATATTTTGACTAACAGGAAATACATATTTCAAGATTGTAATGTTCTTAATAAATTTAACACAGGAAGTGATCATCGATTAGTAAGGTGTAAGTTACGTGTTAATGTAAAACTAGAGAGACAAAAATTATTAAGAAAAACAATATTTACAGTTGATATTCCTAATCTTCAGAAACATTCTAATGAATTTAAATTAGAACTTACAAATAGGTTGCAAGTGTTAGGAGATTTTGAACATGATTCAGATTTGAATGAAATTAATATGAAAATAACTGATACACTTTTAAAAACTGCAACAAAGATAGCTGGTAGAAAAAAGCAGCAATTGACTAATAAAATTTCTGCTGAGACTAGAGAATTTATGAAGAAAAGAAGGAATATGAAGATATACAAAAATGATGTATTAAAAAGAATTGAATATCTCGAATTTTGTAAAATGGTACGGAAAAGACTTGAAAATGATATAAGAAAATATAACTGTGAAATAGCAAGGAAAGCTGTAGAAGAAAATAAAAGTCTCAAACATGTTAAACAACATTTTGGTATTGGTAGGAAATTTATATCTGCAATAAGAAAAAAAGATGGAATTATTACTAAAAAGAGAGATGACATCATGAAATTGGTAGAAGATTTTTATCAAGAATTATATAGTAATAAAGAACAAGTACCTCCTATATCTATTACATCTTCCGAATTGCCCAGAATTTTAAATGAAGAAGTGAGACATGCAATTAAGTGTATGAAGAAAGGAAAGGCTCCAAAAATGATGGAATTATAATTGATATATTAAAAGAAGCAGGTGAAGAAATAGAAACAATTTTAGCAAAGTTATATACCAAATGTCTAAATGATAAAGATATACCGGAAGATTGGAAGAATGCAGTAATAATATTAATATTTAAAAAAGGTGATAAAGAAGATATTAGAAATTACAGACCTATCAGCCTTTTATCAGTTTTATATAAAATTTTTACCAAGATAATTACAACTCGTCTACAGAGAAGTTTGGATTTCCACCAACCAAGAGAACAAGCTGGATTTAAAAGTGGTTTTAGTGCAATAGATCATATCCAGGTGTTGAGAGAAGTCATAGAAAGGACAAACGAATATGAGTTGTCATTATGTTTCGGATTTGTAGATTATGAAAAGGCATTCGATTCTATACACATTTCTTCAGTGATTAAAGCATTGGATCATCAAGGTATAGATCCAGGATATTGTCATATTTTAAAGAATATTTATAAAAATGCAACAGCAACAATTAGATTACATAATGATACTGGAAAAATCAAAATTGAGAAAGGTGTAAGACAAGGTGACCCCATATCTCCAAAACTCTTTACAGCAGTGCTGCAAGAAGTATTTTGTGGATTAAAATGGGAAACTAAAGGAGTGAAAGTAAATGGAGAGTATTTAAGTCATTTAGATTTCGTAGATGATGTAGTTGTTTTTGCAAATAATGCTTCAGAGCTGCAGGAAATGTTGCAGGAGTTAGCAGATGAAAGTAGAAAAGTAGGACTAAAGATAAATGTTAAAAAGACTAAAGTAATGTTTAATCGATTTGTTCAAAATATGAAAATAAAGATTGATTATGAAGAATTAGAAGAAGTTAACAGTTACAAATACCTTGGTCAGATTATTAATACAGATGGAAACATAATGGAGGAAATTAATCATAGAATTAAACTTGGTTGGAGTGCTTTTGGTAGAAATAACTTGATACTAAAAGGAAATATGCCTATGTGTTTGAAAAGGATGGTTTTTAACAAATGTGTTTTACCAGTTCTTACTTATGGATCTGAGACTTGGACACTTAATAGAAGAGCAATACAGAGACTTCAGACCACTCAAAGGAGTATGGAGAGATGTATGTTGGGAGTAACAAGAAGAAATCGAAAACGCAATGTATGGGTAAGACAACAAACAGGTGTTACTGACCTTATTGAAAAAATTAAAAGATTGAAATGGAGTTGGGCTGGACATATTGCTAGAAGAGATGATAATAGATGGACAATTGAAATTTTAAACTGGATTCCAAGAAATTGTAAAAGACCCAGAAAGAGACCACGTGTGAGATGGATGGATGAAATAAGAAAATGTGCAGTGGTGTTGTGGAGAAGAGAAGCTAAAGATCGGAGAAGATGGATTAAACTTGGAGAGACCTTCATCCTGCAGTGGATTGATAATGGTTGATGATGATGATGATGCTTTCAATATATTTACTATAACATATTCATGGCATCTAGGTTCTTTATATCAGAGTTTAATCAATATTTAATTAACTGTTCACATATTCACTTTAATTGTAAAATTTAAAATTGAATATTTAAATAGCCCAATTTTTTTGAAATGGGTATGCTTGTTTCTTTTTTTGTTAATAGCAAAATGGTCACTAGCTATTGTACATGCTTCTTTGATCTTTCACTTTCTATTTTCTCTTTCTCTGTGTATACTATCTGCTTTTGTTAGTTTGAATCTATGACCACTTTTTTGCTTGTAGTCTGTAAATAGTGATGTGTTCTTTTCTCTGAGGGCTCTATTGTATAAATATCTCTGTTGCGCAAGTCTCGTTAAAGGTTGGCTCTTGACTTCTCATAATATGCAGCATTGCAAGCTGATTAGCTGCACTTAATTTTAAATCAAAATTGAATACGTGAATGGTTTATTGATTAAGTAGGATATAAAGAACCATTTAATCACACTGCTGTATGCCATGTATATGATATAGTAAATATATTGAAAACAAGCTAGGCAGGAATAAAACTGAATACTAAAAAAATACTTTTTCTGTATGTTCATTGACAGCTCGTATTCATGCACTTAACAATGATGAATTTTTAATGAATTTACAAAATTTTCATTTTTTAATATTTTCCAAATTACAGGTTGTTGAATTTACTGTGTTTGAGATCATTGTTGTGGTGAGCAAACTGTATTTTGAGCCCTTTTTATCAGTTTCACTATCTGCTCTTTTAATATGTCTTTCTATTTGTTTTTCAGTTTTTGAATTTATTTTAGTCATTAAATTATAATTGGTCATATGATTATATCATTTCATAAAAAAATACTCATAGTAATAAAACATAGGGAAGCAGATAAAAAGTAAACAGCCTAAAATCAATAGAAATTATAAGTGAAGTAAGCAAATGCAATTAAATATGTATGTAACAAAATTGATTTAAAAAGCAGGCACAAGCATCTAAATAAACGAGTAGATTGTCACACCATATGCACGAAGCAAGCCAATAGCCATTTCACTTGTGTCTATTGGTTTATGAAATGTTATACTTCAACTTACCTTCAAACAATGGAAGGTTATACCCCAAATTCAAATAGTGAAATTTTCCCAGATTTAGTAGTATACATTACAACTAACCAATAAAAAGATATCGGCTTCTGGTTGTATTAGCTAGTGAATATAGTAATTTCTTAGGATGTAACTGGTTTGATCATTTTCTATATACAATTGTCAAAGTGGATTAGCGCATAAACTTAGGCAAATTGAAAAGTCGCATTGCAAACAAAGTAAACTGAAAAAATCAATCAATTAATATGATACACTTGGAATTAAATACACACCAGTTAACAGCAAGTTGGTTGCACAATTGACCTCTGGCAACTCCATTCCAGAGATTGTTGAAATGGATCCTTCTGAACTATAAGGCTAGAGCTCTCAATTGAGAATAGCTGCATTATCTGGGGATCAAGAGTTGTGATTCCAGAAGTTGCCCTATTCCAAGTGCTTAAGATATTACATAATGGGCATCCAGAGATTACCAGAATGAAAATGTTAGCTAGATCTTATATCTGATCGCCCATTTAAAACTGATATTGAGTGTAAAGTCCATTACTACTGGCATTGTAAAATGAACCAAAACATGCCAACAAAGAATAAAACTGGTCAGTGGTATCAATCTGAAGGTCATTGGGCTAGAAATCATGTTGGTCATGCTGACCTCTAGAAGAAAACAATTTTATACCAACAATAGTATTTAATTATTTTCAGCCCAATATTCCACGGTGAGAGCAATGGTCGGATTGAGAAAATAATTCAAGACACTAAAAGAATACTTAGTGCAGCATTCTACACCAAGAACAGTCTCTGGCAAAATGCTAGTTGAACTACTATTTAATAAGGCTCTGAGAATTAATCTGTCGGGTTCTTAGGCCTAATAAATATAGTAAAAAAATTGAAAATGGAAGATCTAAAGTACAGATAGGCACCAAAGTCTTATGTCGCATGTATAATGGAACCAACAAATGGATTCCAATAGTTGAGATTAAGACGAATAGATTGCAGATAGTCCTTGTTTCAACAGCTGGTGGACAAAAACATTATAGACACAGACCAGCTAAGGTTGAGCTATGGATCCCAGCCCCAAATAAAGAGTCCACAATGGAAGTCACCCTACTTGCTGATGAAGACACTAGATTTACAAGTGAAGATATTGGACCTGTTGATATCGAATCTACAAATGAAAAGTCTACAATCGAAGACATTCAATTTTCTGATGGAGGCAGCAGAACTACAAATGAAAACATCAACCTGCTAACACCGGATATACAAATAAAGAAATAGGACTTGCTGATGAAGACACTTGCTAATGAGATACCGTACCTATAATGGAACCAGACCTAAAAAAGTCAGGAAGCCACATAGTGTTCGCTCATGTATCTGAGTGATTACATTCACCAAGACTAAATCGATTCAGAGGGAAGGAATGTATACAACTTATCTTAAAGCAATGACCTCATAACCAACCAATAAATGACAGACCAATGACAGAAATAGGTGAAGATGTTTGGTAAATCCTCAAGCTCTTATTGAGGAAGACAATCTGACTATAAAATGTCATTCTTTTGATATTCAAGTCAGACAACAGCAAATAATTATCAGAGCTGAACGACAGTAAATACTTTGTCCACAATAATGTTAAAGCAGTTAGGTAAGCTCATGCTAGAACTGAGGGCTATTAGAATTCATACCTAACATGATGCAAGCTCCTTGGTGCAACTGAATAAATATATCACTTAATTGTATTATATATGTACATACTGTTGTATATTACAAACTTTAATAAATAATATTAAATCATACTTGTGCATGTCTGTATTTATTCAGTTGTATATAAATGCAACATGAAAAAAGTTTTTGTTACTTATATTTAAGCATGTTTTGGCATATGTGTTGACTTTATTTATATTAAAGTTGTGACTGTTTTATAATTAAATAATTATCCAAGCAAAATGTATTCAGAATTAAATAATACAAGCTGATTGTGAATATATATTAATTATAGTTATGACATAATTTTTTAATAACATATTATATACATAAATGTTTGTTAATTTAAAAAAAAAAAAACTTTACATTTCCTGGTAATTAATTAGGTATTAATAAAAAGGTTTATTTCTTTTTTGTAGGATGGTGAAACGTATTGCATAGATGCGCGTCACTATGGTAACATCAGTCGATTCATTAACCACCTGTGTGAACCGAATGTGGTCCCAGTGAAAGTATTTGTTGATCATCAAGATTTACGTTTCCCAAGAATAGCCTTTTTCAGCTCCAGAGATATCAAGGCCTATGAAGAATTAGGGTAAAGGTTTATTTTTTAAAACATACTTTCCAGTTTCAGCTATCTTAAAAGGATTTTTCTGTTTCATAAGTTTAATCCCAATGCACTTGCATAGGTGTATAGTTTTTTTATAGTGTCACTCTCACTAAAGAGAATATTCTGTGATGGAAATAACGCTTAATTTGGCCACAGCTAAAGAAAAATTTGTTTTACAGAAAACTATTTTTGAATTAATTCTAGGCAAAATTTCGTTTAAATTTTTTTTTTTTTTAATCAAACTTTGTTCTTTGTGGACAGATACATTCCATATTGATACGCACACATGTTTTGGTGCGGTGATGGCAAATAAAATCTCATTTAGCTTCATTTTATTAAATTCTAATTGTAATTACACCGCGCTTCGAACGCTTGTTGGTGAAGTTAGAAATATCAGAATTAAATATTAGGCTTAGCGCTTTCGAGGTCATTTAACCTCATATTCTTACAAAGAGTTAGAAAAGTTATGGTGTTGTTGAGGTATGCTAATGTATGCAAATTAATCTTCACTTGTAAAACAATTTTTAATACATACAGATTAATCAGTTTGGCCCCTTCTTTGTGTTTTAGACAGTTTGCCAAATGTTTTTATAAAAATTCAAACTTTAATAAAATTTTTCAAATACATTCAATTATTAGTATAATACCACACAGGTTAATATATAGTACAACGTTTCGAATGGTATGATTCCTCTTACTTTTTCAGATAATGTTACTGCTTTGATCCATTAACAGTAGTAGAATGGGAATTGAATTTTGAATCTTTAGATTCATGAATATTGCATTTAAGACTAGGCTCGAACCAACTAGGCTTTTCGATCAATGGCAACAATCCGTAGAAATGCTATATATTTATATATGAAAATCCTCCTGATTTTTCAATTTTTGTCTAAGGGCAATGGTTTCCAAACATGAATTATCACACTTGGTTGATTTGTGGAATTGTTTGCCATTGGCATGTGAGCACACTGTCTGAACATTTATGATATTTTACACGTAATTATAATTGGACTATTTTCATCATCATTAGTTTTTAATTGTTAAATGTTTTTAGAACAATTTCAAATGTTATTTAAATTTTTATATTGAACTAACAAAATACAGATTAGGATATAACTCAATGTTTTGAGTATTCTCCTCTTGTCTTTGGGTGTTAGTGCTCTGACCAGTGGTAGTACTAGCATGGAAGATTATAGTGATGCTCATGTTAGTAATTGTCCTTGGTAAGGCTAACAGTTCTTAAAAAGTAGAAGAATGATAATTGGTTCTCTATCTCTGAATCTGTACATGTTTACATAGCGATATAGTTTAGCTATTTACTGTAAAAATTTAAAGGTGTTATCATATCTGGATCGCCAGTTACAATATGAAATATGACAGTGTGTTTGTATTTTCGTAGATCATATTCAGCACTTTTCCTACCATCACTATCTCTTCCAAACCAGTTGAAGGCATGACTTCACTGGCATACACATTTTAAACCATTGCAAATGTTTCAGTAGCAGTTTTGTCCAATATATAACAAAATTTAATAGTAGTGCACCATAATGAGTTAAGATGCAAAATCCACTGTCACAATGTTATAACTTGCAACCCATTTTAAATGTTTCAAATATATTGTTGCAAAAAAAAAAAAAATCTGTACATCTTTATCCTGTCGCATTTTTCTCTATCCAAATTTAGCCTTAGTACTTATCTTTCAATTCAGTTGTTTTTCAGTTGTTGCAATGAAATCTGCCATGTCATTCTTGTAATGTTATTAACCTGGTCAAAAGAATTCTATACATCTATCTAAAAACCATCTACATGACAATAAGAACTTATTAAAATATAAATTGAATTATCTGTAATTATTTAATCGTTTTCAGGTCAATTAAGCACAACTACATCAATGCTCAAATATATACTGTATTTTTTAATATAAATGTTACTTTTATTTTAATAAAGAAAAATTAAATTATTTTTAAAATCAATATTATTATTTAAAATATCAATAATTATGCGCTTATAATGCTCGTTAAAGAAGTTATATATATTATTAAATTTAAAGCTTAGTGCTTTCAAAGCTCTATGGCTTCATAATCATAGCTGTGTGCGGTTGATAGTGATGAGGGGGAGTATTCAAATTTATGTTAATTAGATGTTTCGTATTTTATTTAAAATATTGTTTGAGTTAGTTTGTCCATCTTTTTGAAATGGCAAAACAGGTGTCTTTTCTATTGATTGATTGGGTGTCATTATTTATGAAATATGCCTCCTTTATTTTGCGCCTATAGTCGTTACTCTCTTTGCACACTATTCTGGGGTCGGTGGGTTCAAATCTGTGTCCAGTAGCGTTTTCATGTTCCACGAATGCTGATGTAGACTCCTTGTTGTTCAGTGCCCTTTTATACATATATATGTGCTGGGATGCTCTGTTGTAATGGTAGTTTTTGTTTCCCCATAATATGAGGCTCTGCATCCAGCCTGAGGGCATTGTATCTGGTACACCACTTAAAAATGTTTTTAAACTTACTAAAAATATTAATAGTACATTGAGGCAATGAGAAAACACCTGAACCTTCACTAACATGAAGGCATAAAATTTTCATATTTTATCTTTTTGACTTTTTTTAATTCTTAAAAATAGAAATATTGAAATTACAAAAATAAAATACATTTTATATTTATTAATAAAAGTATTGAAATGAATGGAAATATATTTGAGATGTAAAAAAAGATATTTTTGCTTTGTTCTATGAGGGACTAACTGTTATGTGATGTAATATGACTTCTCCTTAAACAGAGTCTGGAATCTCTCAGCAACTGTACCCAAAGAAACCTATTAACCACTTTACCTTTCCCTTCCATTCCCCACCCTAAGCTTTCTCATAATCTGCTCCCTCTTTCCAATAAACCAATCCCATACATCCACAAACATAACATTATTTTTCTCACACAATTTGTTGAATCTCTCCTTTATAGAACATGCCCTATCTAACATATGTCTCTTGTCAAATTTTGGTAATAATTCAACTACTCTTACTTTTCCTTTAATCTTACTCAAATTCCTAATCAATTCTACGTATTATCTATTACTCTCTCCAATGGTTCTGACAAATTATTAGTCCTTACCATAATATACATAGCTCTACTATTTTGCTTTCTTACTTTATCTGTCACATCCCTAATTCTAGCTCCAGGAAAACATACTCTTACATACCTGCAATTTTCCCTTGCAATTATATCCCTATATTCTCTAACTAGTGAATCTCCTATCAATACTGTCTCATAGTCTACTTTCTCTTCTCCATCTGTAACATTTTCTACCACCTTCTGGACCTCCTTATCTATTTCTTCCTTATCATTCCTACTCAATAATTTCTTTATCTGCTCACACTTCATCTCTAACAATTTTAATTTTGCTTCTACATCTTTCACTTCTTCCTCTCTCTTACTTACTCTCTGGCTCACCGTCTCCATTGCACTACTACTTTCTCCACTCATATCTCCTGACATTCCGTTAAAACCATACTATGTCCTATCTTCCTTAACTACATTTTGCCCCCTTTCTCCTGACTTTCTCTTTAGACTACCTACACTTAGAAACCACTTTTTCACCTCTTTTATCACATTTACACACTAACTACATAACCAGAAACCTGTTACATCCTTCCTATTCTTATTCAAACATTTCAAGTGATAAACCTCAGCACACACAGTATACTCTACCAGAGCATGCCTAATTCCTTTCTTCCGATTATATACGCATTGTGTAATACAAATACAATCCATGTTCTTATTTTCTAAGTCACCTATTCTATATTTGACTTTATAATACCTCTCCTATTCTTCAAACCCCCTTACACTGAAAATTATAAAATTTTACTTTCTTTCAAAACCGATCATACTAACCACGTTTTCCAATCTTAGGTCTCCAAAATGTTATCTTTATAAATGACTGTTTTAAAGTTTAAAAGAACCCTTAGTAACAAACTTACTAAAAACGAATTAATTTTGCATACAACTTTGTTATAAATATCCTTACACTAACACACATTCAACAAAATAACTTTTTTTTTATTTTTTTAAAACTTCTATACGTAAAATGGCGAACGAAAAACTTTCAAACAAATAAACAAAACAATTTTCAATTTTTCAAATAACTTGTTCTCTTGACTACAATTTATACTTTCATACATAATAATAAGTCTTTATAGTGATGCTCTCAGATGAAAAAAAATGAAAACTAGATTATAGGTTCATTATTATAAAAAAAAAAAAAACGTTAACAGGAAAAAAACCATATTGACTAAATAAGTGATTAATACAGAATAATGTTATTATGGTACAAAAATGGATGTGAAAAAGATTAAATTGAAAACTTAATCTTGACACTATTTGATGTACCCTCAGTATTCATAGTGTTATTAGTTTATAATGATGCCCCACTATACTAGTTCTTCTGATGTTTGTGTCTTTACAATAAAGCATATAAGCCAATTCTTTCTTAACTTTTTATTTTTTATTGAAGCTTTAAAGAAATAAGCAGGGCAAAGTTTTAACATTTATTTCATATTGTCTTAGGTCGCAGCTGTTATAGACTGATTTTTCGACATGGTAATTTGTTCTCCAACATTCATGCTTTTACTTCTGAGATTGTTACAAGAAACAGTCCTTCTCAGAGATCTAATAGCTGTTAATTGTGACATCAGTTGCATTAATTTGAAAGTCAGAATATGTTATTAATGCCCAGTTTTAAAGTCTATGATATATCTTATATTATTTCTCTCTTATATATCCACTGTTTGTTTAATAAGAAGAGTATTTCTGATCATTTAAGAATCCTTTCACATCATAAATAGAGTTGCTTGTCTGAAATGATTGTATATATTTCTTTTTAAATTGTCCCTTAAAGAGTTCATAAGAAATTTAAATTAGCAGAATTGGAAATGATTTAAGAAACTTATGCTCCAGAATCGTATTCAATATCACTCACTAAATCATGCTGGAAGAGACTGCGCTGGATATGAACTGCCGACCTTACATTTCAGAATCTGTCCTATTATTATATCAAACCAAGTATAGCAATGCTCTGCCATGATTCACCTTTTATTTGAAGATATATATAGCACAAGTTAGTTCAACATAAGATGTGTTTGATGACATTTTTTGAAAATGTTTTGGTAGATTTTAACAAACTTTTTTTTTCTAGGTCAAAATGTATGAAGTTGCTTGTACATAATTATTCACATTTCAAAGTACAGTATTGTATACTATAATGTTAATTACTTTTGTTATAAATGTAATATTCTCGTGAATATTTGAGTATCTTCAATTACAACATAATGTTCTATATTATATATTTTGTACAGATGGAGATATAGCATTGCAAAGTATTTAAAAAAAACACCCAATTAATTTTTTTCTTGCAGCAGGATAGACATTCATATTTTAAGTCAGTTCGTAAAATTAATAAATTTTAATTATTTTTTTATCTACAATATATATATAACTAAATATACATAAACATGGAGAGATACCGACTCTAATCTCTGTTGATGAGACGTTCATTATATGATCACTGCAATATGTGAAACTACTGTTGCTAGATAACGAATGTTTCCAATACTGTGATTGGAGCAACATCTGGCCACATTTATTATGTTGTTTTTAAGTACATTAATCAATTGATTATACAATATACATGTAATTTATTATTTATTTTCAGGTTTGATTATGGAGAGAAATTTTGGATTATTAAGTACAAGTTTTTCACATGCTCCTGTCGCTCTCCAAAATGCAAATATTCTCAAGACACTATCAAGGAAACATTAGCCAACTATAACAAACGAATTCAAGAGGAACAAGAACAAGATTAGATGTTGACGACTCTTTGACCACTGAAATATAACTTTGTTGAATCTACTGTTATGTTTACTTTGGACGGATCACTTAAATTTTCATTTTTTAAAAAAATCAATTTGTGTATGATTTAGAGAACATTGCACATTTTTTTAACCATTTGTGTACTTTTTTAAAATGAAAAATGGGGAAAAAAATTTTATTTTATGTAACAGACGACCAAAGGCCATCTGTGATCCCCCCGCCTCCTCAAAGTTGATCTCAGGTTGCCTTACAGTATCTTTTGTTTTCCTGGAGTCGAACCTTGTGTTTTTGTCTTCCAGTCTTTTTAGCTTACATTGTTTTGTTTAATTCGATAGAATTGTATTTTAGATTCCACCTTGATTATGATTTGTTAATTTTACCAAGTGATCTGTTATATACGAAGCAGCCTTAAAACAATGGCTTTCTCCAATTAATTGAAATAAATTGTATTTTAAATACCACTGTTCAAATTTTTTTTTTAGTGAGTAGATCCAGAAATTTAAGTGCTTCTTGTTAACATATGCTTTTCTTTAAAGTGGTAAAAAGTAAACTATTTGTTTTGTTTGTGTTTTTTTATGTGATTATTTTTAAATGTCACATTTTTATTTTGTATCTGTCTTATGTCATCAAATGTTGTCTGGCATCTAGAAGGACATCTTACAGAAGTATTACATCTGAAGATGTATTAAAAACGTTTTATATTTTTAGATTGGTATTTTTTTTTTTTTTTTTATATATACATATACTCTATTAAATGTAAATTATCTCGGATGTCAGACAATATTTTATTTATAGTCTTAATACTGTGAAGTTATATAAACACATTGGCCCACATGTAATAAAAAAATTGGTCTTTAAAGTCTAATTTAGATTAGGCTAATTTTTTTTGTACCTTCATACCATTATCACAAATTAAATAAAAAATAATGATAATATAAACATTTCGGTATTTTTTCTTTCATTTAACCAATTTATTAACTAAAGTGATAATTATTTTAACATTATAATAATGTTTTTATTATTAAATGGTTCTCTTCAGAAGTAAAATTCTGTGAAATACCAAGATTTTAGTGTTTGTCTGTCTGATTTCTTTTTCCATTGACAGAGATTTAAATCCCAGTTACATTAGTGACTACAGTCAACCCTTGTTATGAACTATGGGGGAGGGTGTCTGTTTTTGCTGTGTGTCCATTATAACTGGAGAGGGAGGTAAAACAGTTTTATTATAAAAGAACATAAACATATTTTATGTGTAAGAAAGGAAAATTTTTATTTGTCAGTTTAAAAAAAAATTTAAATTTTGCATTTTTAAAGTGTACAGTTTCCCAATAATTCCAAAAAATAACAATGGCTGATATATCAATATTTTTTGTTTAATGTGGTAAACTCTTGTTTAATATTTAACATTATACAATGTTAAGTACTTATTTTGATAATGAAAGAAAATAATTTTGGAGATAAGAGTATATATATATGTGTGTATATAAAGTATTATTTGTAAATAGCAAGATTTTGTGTTATTTTTCTTATAATAATAAAACTACTTTTTCAATTAACAAAAATACTTTTTAAAAGAATGAAATTATTTTACCATTTATCATTTTTTTTACACCCATTTAACATTAAAGTTGTTATATTAAGTAAACACAAGACCATATTATTGGATGGATCATAGATTAGTATTTGCTCCCAGATTAAAATAATAATTGCATTTAGAAATAGATCTTATTTCAGTCATATTCACAAGAAAACTGATAGTCCTTTCTTAGAAATATATATTATACATGTTAAATTTTACTAACTTTTAAACATCAAAGTTGTTAATTTGGTTCTTCAGGACTCGTATGGATTGAAGCATGGAGTTTTGTTAAGAAATGTGCTATTAACAGAAAGATCTATTATTGGATTCACATAAAGATCACGATTGGTTTGATCGTATTAATGATTTGCTTAAAAAAAGATATAGCATTTTCTGCTTGGCAGAATAAGAAACCAAATTTGGAACATCATCATGTAGAGATTTAGAGGCAGAAGTTTGCTGATAAGAAAATAGATCAAAATCACCATTTCTTTTGAGGTATTGAAAGCAACATGGATGAGAGAAAAGGTTTCACAATTCTATCCAATCAAGCTTATATGATGACAACAATATTTTAAACAGGTGGAAGGAACATTTTGTCCATCTTTTGAGCAATGATTTAAGAATTGAAATGATTACTTAACCAAAGATATCCAGTTTGGTGAAATCAGAACAGCTTTTTGTCATCTTAAAAATGGAAAGCTGACAGTCCTGATGAAATACCTAGAGAAGTCTTCCAATATGTTAGCTTCAAAAGTATTAGGGCTTTTAGGAAGATATGGACTCATGAAAGTTATGCCACATGATCTTAAGGATGCTTACACTAGGGTCCAATTTTTAAAAATAAAAGAAATAGATATTGCAGTAATTATTATGAAGTATTGTTATTCACTTTAAATAGCAATGGTAAAGGTTTTGTTGAATACATTGCTTCCAGTGAGAATCAAGAGACACTACAGATGGAACAAAAGATGATTTTGTATATTGATTTAGCCAAAGCATTTGAAAATTAATCAAAAGATTTATAGCATTGTTTGAAATTGTCCACCAAAATTTATTGATATTATGCAGTTTCTGTATGATAGAATGAGAGACCATACGGTTAATACAAGTGGAAAACCTGAGCCATTCGAAATGAAAACTGGTATTAAAGATGTACATTTGAGCCAACACTGTTTTCCATTTTTATGATATTTGGAACTATTTATGGGTGATGTAATGAAACCGGGATCAAGATACAATACAGGTTTGAAAGTGGAATTTAAATTGATTAAAAAGTGAAAACAAGAACTTTCTGGATTTACAATATGCTAATAATTGTGTTAATTTTGTGAGTTCAAAAGTTGATCAAGAAAATGATACATAATGTTTTAAATGCAACTCATATAAACTAGTTTAATAATCCTTATTCAAAAAACGTAAATGTTTTATCAGACGATGAAGGAAGAAAAATACTCAGCTACTTTTAGCTTAGATGGTTATCTACTTGAGAATGTGAACCAGTTTAAATATTTTTGTAGTTTTATAAGCAGAAAGGTGGACTTAGATATTGATATTTAGCAGCGATTCCAATATTAACAAGTTAATAGATATGGCATTTCATTATAAATACTGCCTCTAAATTAGTATGTAAAAATATTTCCTAATTTATTATATGGAAGTGAGACTTGGACACATTAATGTAAAATGTTTCATGAAACTTTAATAATGCAATGACTATCATAAAACTAATTGACACATATCTTCTTTAGTTTGTTTTTATCAGATTGGACATATAAAATGATTAAATTGCAAGACTTTTGTAGAAGGATATTTTATGGGAACTTAAACATAGTTTTTATGGTAGATCTTTTAAATTGTAATGATTATTTCCAAGACTCTAAAGACATGTATGTTGATTGTTTCCATTGGAGAGGTTTAGCAGAAAATGGAATATTTTGAACAGCTATAATTAGACAAAAAGATTTCTGCAGAAGTTAAAAGCATATAATATCAAATAAATAGAAAAATGAACCATATAAGTTTAGTTCACCGATTAGTTTTTCTAATCATCTCAAACTTTTCTACATTATTAGTGTTGTTATTTTTAACATGATTTTTTTCTTGGAGTGGTAGTATTTGGTTGTAAGTGATTGATGGTGCTAATATATATGTATGTGTATCTAGTTAAAATGTTTTTGCATAATTATATTTTTAAAAGATTCTTAAAATATATTTCTGCAATAAAAGCAACTCCCCTCTTTCATTATAACGAGGATTGACTGTACTTTTGATATAAACGTGTGTATTTAAAATGTATTTTTTTTATAAAAAAAATGTAGCTATTCTCATCCATTATATTCCAAATCTATAATGAGGGTTGACTGTATTTAAAAATGGGTAATTTAGAAATTACCCTCGTATTGAATGTGAACATCTGTTGGTCAGGCTGTCTTAAATAACAAATCAAAAGCCAATTAGGAAAAATTAACAAAAACAATGATTGGGTTATATGGTGAAATGAGGTGAAATCAATAATAGCACTAAATGTAATAGTAAAATTGAGTTTGTCATTTTCTGTACTCACGTCTTGTAGAAGAAAACCATTGCCTTATTTTTGGTTCAAGATCTCTAAAATTGAAATCATATTAGTGATGTCACTGAAAATGTACTTAGTTCATACCACACCAATTATTACATAAAACATTTTGCCTTGCTTTTTTCATATGTGTAAATGTTTTCCCACAAAGATTTATGTAGATTGTAAGTCGGTGTTGGTTGAAAGAACAACATAGTAAAGTTATTTAGATACAATCCATTTCTATTGGTTAAATGAAGGAGGAAGATAATATCTTCATCACATAATGGGAAAGAGATTAAAGAAGAAATCAAGTAGGCACTTCAATAATTAAAGTCCTATTTTAAAAAAATTATAGCAAATATACCAAGGCTTGAGATGGTAGCACATGCCATAATGACTAAATACTAGTAAACAATTCTCTATAAAGCTGCTTCAATATTTCAACCAGCAGACTGGTTGAAATATTTAAGCAGCTTTATAAAGAAGTAATTGTGTGAATTTACTGGTATTTTTAGTTCATATTTATATATATATATATATGAATTAGTAATAGGATGCATGTTCAAGTGGAATTTTGTTGGCTGAATTCAATAAATCATTCGTACTTTCATACAAGATAGTTCTTTATTGAGTTTGATACTATTAATAAACATTACTAAAAATGATTATTTCAATTGAATAATTTCTGCATTAGATTTCTATTAATGTTTTCATCAGCATTTACTGTTCACCACCATAGGTTTAGGAAACGTTATTACAACTCACTTTCTGACTCGGTCTAACCAGCTTTGACTGCATCCTCTCTTTTTTTAAAGATGATTACACTTTTTTCTCTTTCCCCTCATTAAAGTTCAGCTAAAATACTTAGTAATTTCTAATTTGCATAAATATTTCATTATTGTCCTTAGACAGATTAAGATGTCCTAATTACCTTGACTTTGATTAATTAGTTTATTCTCCATTTTTGTTATTTCTAGAATGATTACAAAATCTTGGTTTGACTATTATGAGTACACATGCACGCTTATATACAACTTTATTTCACAACCAATCGATATGTTACAATACTTTCCCTTTATTTTAGAAGTAAGTTCTTTTCATAAAAAACAATCTTACAATTTCTTCAGCATATGTCTTTGGCAGGTCTCAATAAACTGATTTTCTGTTCAGTTGTTCTTCACCAGCTGTAAATCACCATTTAGGTCTGTAGGTATTGCTTTATTTGAATTTGTCTCTAAACTTAATTTAGTGTTAGTATGTGCATCCATTTTAGCATTATCAGTTAAAGACTTCAAGGCAAGTAGTAACCAAATCTATATTTTCACTTATAACTCTTACCAGCTCAAATGTTCGTTTATATGATTGACATGTCATTGTACTATATTATTTTCCAATTTAATTTTATGTTATTTGAGTAGATAGTATTCTAATTACTGTCCCAGATATGCATCTTTGTTACAGTATCTTATCCAGACAATTGTCTTAAGTTCCACTTGATGTTTTCACCTTTTATATACTTGTTTGGAATTAATACATATGAATGTGTCCTTACCACTTTATATATCTAGTTCTGTTGGTGTTTTCATTGATACTGAATTCGATTTAAGTGCTGTTAAAAGATTGCCTTTCACTATTATGCTCCATCTTATTCAGCATGCATTTAAGATGCAGTGCAGGCATTTCTGTTATTCCATTCAGTGAGGTGTTTTAGTACATAACCTATTCTTTCTCTGCCATTATCAGTTACTATGGTTTCAGCATCCCCATGCATAATAAAAACTTGTTTAAAACATTACATTTTCTGTATTTGTGATTTTTACCATTAAGTATTTTTCCCATTTAAAATCTAAATCAACGGGTACTGTTAAATATGTGTCCATGGAAGATCTAACATGGTGAAGAGGGACTATCTCCCATGCTTTTATGATTTTTGAGCAAGGCTGGAAGACTTTAGCTGGTATCATGAATTTGTTGACACTTGTAACAATTCTTTACAGTCTTCTATATACAGTTCATATCTGGCAAACATACAAACAAGCTACTTTTTCATGCATATAATTCATGTGTTTGTATTAATGTCCACATTCTTGGGTTGCTGAGTTATACTTTTTATTTAATATTTAAACAGCATTAGACTGTTGCACATGCGCTTTGGATTTTAACTATAAAATGAATGAATACTAACACTTCAAACCCATGATAAAGTCTTTGGAAAAGACAATCTTTTCCAAAGACTTTATCATGGGTTTGAAGTGTTAGTATTCATTCATTTTATAGTTAAAATCCAAAGCACATGTGCTACAGTTTAATGCTGTTTAAATATTACAGTTTAAAACATCGCGCTATATAAAATAATTGAATTTTTATTTAAGAAAATTTTCATATATATTCAGTTACTTGCGTCGTTACGTTAAAAAGATTGATAGTAAACATTGAATGAAATAGAATGGAAAAATGTAAGAAGGTTTAAGAGAAATGAGAATGCATATCCTTATTTTAATGGCTTCCCAATTAGAGGAGGGTATTGTGATGGGGACTAAAATTTGAACTTCACAAAGTTTAAAATATAAATGTGTCTGGATCAACATAGGTATATTTGCATATAAATTGCAATTTCCTTCCACTTCTTATTTGCATTGCTGAATTATATATTATATACACCTTAATTTATACTCTACAATGCAGTTTAACGTTATTTCCTCTTGCCTACAATTTTAACTGTCCAGCAGTCATCAAGAGTTTTTAAAAGCAATAAAGATGACTACTGGACAGTTGAAACTAGGCAAGAGGAGATAAAATTAATCATGTTAAACTGCTTTGTCCAGGAGTCATCATCAGAGTTTTTAAAATCTCTGATGATAACTGCTGGACAGTTGAAACTGTAGGCAAGAGGAGATAAAATAAATTGGCAATAGTATTATACTGTACCCTACCATTTGATGACACTGTTTTTCACTCAATGCACATCAATATACCGATTCATGGGCTATCTTATTTGTTTACTTAATATTACAGTAAAAGATTTTTTTTTAAACCAGTTTTTGCAGTCAGTCTGTTTGGTTTATATAATATTACAGTAAACCACTAAAGATCTTTTTTTTTTCATTTTTTAATAAACAAACACTTTGTTTTTAGATGGTCTAGGGGTTTACTTTTAAATTATTAACTAATGGTCCATTGCTTTCTTTATGTAATATTACAGTAAACAAGTTTTTTTCCACCCATTTTTTTTGGTTTGTTTTTAAAGAAACAAACACTTGGTTTTTAGATGGTGTAGGAGTGTTGGTTTGTGTTTAAATTATCCACTAATGGTCCTTCAGTTTCTTTATATAATACTACGATAACTTTTTTTTTTTTTTTACCTAAAAGTTGTAGAGTTTTTTTTTTTTATTAACAAACATTTTCTTGTTTTCAGATGGTGGAGGGGGGTTGGTTTGCTTTTAATTTATCTTCTTTTTTTTTTTTTTTGATATTTTGATTTGCTGAAAGACTTAAACAATTCTTTTTGAATAAACGAACACTTGATTTTTTAGAGGATGGAGGGGAGGGGTTGTTTTGATTTTGAATTGTCATCTTTTATTTGTTAATTTATTATAAGGCTTTTTTTTCAAATCTTTATGCTACAGAAAGCTTTTATATAATAGCAAAAGGTTCTTCCTTAATTTTTGGGCCTTTTTAAAAAAGACATAAACAGTTCGTTTTTAAAGAACACTTTTTTTTTAAGCCGGGTGAGGCGGGGTTGTGGGGAAGGTTTGTTTTGATTTTTCATTATTGACTTCTTTTTGGATTTTCTTTTTGAACATTTATATTACCGCACAGTTTATTATTATTTTTTGTTGGAGCACCTTTTGAATCAACTCTTAAACACTTTTTTTTTTTTTGGTATAATAAAATATTACCTACTTTAACTGTTAATGAAACTTATCAAATATATGTGAACAACAACAGTCCCATGAGATAATTTATTAAATCAAAAATAAACAAAACTTTGGATAAGTTGTGAAGCAAAACAACCCCCATTTATGGGGGCATAAAAAACAGCAGCCAAAAGTAACATGCAAATAAAATAACAGGGAAGCCTCAAAGCTGTAAGTAACAGGATTTTGGAGCCCTTGAACCAACTTCCTTTAAGCAGACTCACACAGGTACACTTGCAGGAGTGCCAATGGAATTCCCAGTTCCTGTAGTTAACTAAAAACATGTCTCTCCCACAAGTGCATACCTTCACATCCGGCAGGATTTTCTCTTTCTGGGAGAACACAATAGCGTCCACTTCTGTGGCCGGAAATTCACTTGGCTTCACCCAATTTGGACAACTTGCAGATGACATTTTGCTGTTCTCGCATGGATTCATGTGTAAATGGGCATTTGCGTGCAAAATCAGAAAAAATGCTGAAAATAACCTTTTGAAGTTGTGTATAATTCAAAACCGTAGGGAAGCGTTGTGATGACATGACATTTTTTAATATGGAATACTAATTCCACTATGCTTTCTAAAAAATTTCCGACAATGAATTTTTGCAGTTTCATCTCTTTCAAATATGGTCATATCAAATCTGACTAGCGAGAGTTCAATAGTGCTCGCTTGAGGAATACTGTTTCGCTTTAAAGGGTGTAGTATTTTATGTAATCATAGAATACATCACACTCAGAAGGCCTGTTACAACTCAAACAACACCTATTGTAGTGTCAGCCATAAGTTAAGGCTGATAAAACAGTATATTGATGTGCATGGTATAAAAAAAAATGCCATCAAGTGGTGGGGTTCAGTATACATACGATTACCAATAAATCATATGCTAAACTGCATTGTAGAGTATAAATTAAGGTGTATATGGTATATTATATATAAATTTTGTTAACACAAAATAAAATTGTCTTTTAAAATTATACTCAAATTTTTAATTTTTTAAAAAAAAAGAGGCAATTTTTCTTTTAATGTTTTATTTTTAGCAAAGTCATTAGGTCACATATTACATGTAATTACCTTAGTAATTTATTGGTTAGTACTGTTAATTACATCATAATTTTTTTTGTTAAGTGATAGGTGGAAAGTTAATAAACAAAATGTCTTTTGGAAGAAAAAAATATGCGAAAATGGATTATTTATATAATCACAGTAAACCAAATCTTTTACTGATTCCAGGTTCAAGATTTGCCTTTTGTTCTAATTGAATCAGATTAGGGATTTATTGGAAGAAGAAAAAATAATTATGGTCTACTTAAAGGTAGTTTGAATAGAATGGTATTTTTTTGTGTGTTATTAGATTTTTTATAGAAGTTAAGATAGAAATTTGGAATATTCAGAGTGATATTTTAAGCTCAGCTTTTCCCTGAGCTAGTGAATGGTGCTTTTGGTTCGATAAAAGTAACGTCTCCCATGCATATCTGCCTACTATATAAATTTTCTAGGTTTCAATAGCCTAATGGCACCCTGGTATGGCAGATTAGGTTAGGGAGGTTCCATTGACTTATAGTATATATCATGTGGATATTGGAGTTCTCAAAATGTAGGTACGGTACAAACAAATAATGTAAACATTTTGTAGGGGATTGTTTAAAAAATGGTATGGGTGAATAGATCTACACTTGAAGATGATATATGATTTTTATAAATTGTTAATTTTTAATTCCTATGATTGAATATAATGTTTTATATCAATTTTTAATATCGTGTTTATGGTATTAAAATATGGATAAATAATAGATATTTTAAATTATTTTCATGTGATTTTAAATTATGCCTTTGGATTATCGTAAATCATAGACGGCATGAATATTGCATTGGGTAATTTTATGATGGCTTATTTTTGTCAAGTTTCCTTATAAAATTAATAATATGGCATTAATGATATACTTCTTTGGGTTGATAAATATGGATTTATGATTAACCCATCATTAATGTTAGGAATAAAGCATTGAAGATGTGTATTGTGATATACATCTTTATTTGTTATTTATCTCATCAGAGTAGTTTTTAAAATGGTGTGGCATTAATATGCATAACAAATATTTGATATGTATGGACTATGATAAACCATTTCTTTGTTTAAACTAAAGAAGTTAAATTGTATTGGCTTCAAGAATTGTATATCCTGCCAACATAATGTCCTTTCATTGGGAACATTATATGTTAAATACATTGATTCAAAGTTCTTATACTAATGTTATAGTCAGAAAGATAGCTTGAGTTTAATTACAAAAGTGAATTATTTATTCCTAGGTGTAGATTATTTTCTTTTATGAGTTTAAATAATCTGTTGAAACATTGTTATAATTGTTTTATTTTGATTATATTACTCTATAAAGTACTTCCAGTTTTTTATATTTATTTTATATTAAAATAACACCTTTATTTTATTTTGAATTTATGACCATCTTCATAATCATCATCTGCATAATCAGAAAATCTGAATCACAAAGCATAATATTTGAGTTATAACCATACATATCATGGAAAAGTCCATGCATTGTAGTGTCAAAGTTACATAAATATTTAAAACTATTTTGATAGTTTTAATCATTAGAAAGCATAATATAGTCTACGATTATGAGGAAAAAATGTTTCTTATGTATTGCATCACAAATGTTAAAACACATTGAGATTAATAAATGAACAAAGAAACAATGACATTAAGAAGTTTATAATCTTACTTGTGAACAAACGATTGAAGAAAATAAATTTAATCTGATAGCTTGTTTGTATTTGTTTCTTTTAGACAATTTAATGAGAATATTGTAAGCCATAAGTATGTGTTGAATAAGACTGCTCAAAATAGACTTGTCTCATTATTAAACAATAACCAGAACTATTTAATTATAGTTCCTATCCATATAATTTTAGAACAAGAGTTCCCAAAGTGGTTGTTGTTGACTCCCTGGGGTCAATTTAAGGTTTATAGAGGTCGATAATTTAAATAAAAAAATTGGGTGACCCCTTACTACTGTTATTTGTTTGTTATTTTAAAATATCTATGATTCCAATAGGTACCTAGTTAAAAAGTAAAATAATTTAAAAAACACAAAAAAAATTACCTACCAATCTTCATAACGAAAAGATAAAATGTGTCATTAAAAAAATCACATGTAAGAATGCATGAAAATACCCCTAGTACAAACATGTTTGTGCATTGTCTTATCAAGTATATCAAAGCAAGTGTGGACATGAATATCTGTAGCATGTCCACACTTGCTGGTGGTGGGACAGGACAATATTCGATATTAGCAGAATATCAGTCTTGTACAATCATGCTTTTATAACACTATAAATTGTTTCATTTGATGTGACATTTATTTATTTGTGATTTGAACTTTCATAAATTATTTACTGAAAAAGAATAATGCAAAAAAAAAAAAAAAATTCAGAAAACTCAGTTTATTTATTTGAATTTCACAGGGGCTGTTGACAGTGTTTGTTAATAAAAGTTTTTATTTCCTATGATAATAATATGACTGAATCAAAAAAGAAATGCTGACAGTACTATTTGGACTATGAAATTGGGATTTGTCCCATCATTATTAAACAAACATTTACCAATCTGCCTCATATGTTAAAAAGTTTTAGCAATAACACTATGAAACTATCAAAACTAGCAGGTCACTTGAACAGAATTGACTCCGACATAGAAAAGGAAAAGATTTGCCATTCTTTCTATTACTTAAAGATAAAATTCTGCAGAGAACTATGATAGATAATATAATAAAATAGATTACTTCCCGTTATATATAAATAAATACAAAAACTAAAAGAAATTAAAAAAGAGAAGTTATAAATAAAAATAAGCTAAACGTTTTCAAGGATCCATGCCTCATAATCATAGCTTTCTTAAAAATACATAATAAAATATATACAAAGATATTTAAATTAGCACGTGTTACGTGGACCATTTCTTCGATATATCAAAGCAAGTGTCTTTTCTATTTATAGCATTAATATTTCCATTAATATAGAATGCTTCTTTTATTTTCCTCTTATGATCATTTGATTCAGTGCATATAATTACAGGATTGGCAGGAGTAAAATTGTGTCCAGATTTCATGGAATGCTCCAAAAATACAGAAGATATATTGTTGTTCTTCTGAGCTCTCTTGTAAGTGTACACATGTTGAGCAAGCCTAGTATTAATAGTAGCTTTAGTTTCACCATAATATACAGCAAGACATTTTTCTTGAGGACATGAAATGGAATATACTACATGTGGGGTGAATGAACGATCAATATGATCTTTTGAGTTGTTGATCAATCTGTTAGAATTAGGAGGAGTTCTAAATCCTATTTTAAACTTATTGAATAATGCTTTAGTTAGTTTGTTAGATATTTTGGAAATGTAAGGAATGGTAATTCTAGGAAGTTGAATACATGGTACAATATTATTTATTTTATTATGGAATTTAATAATTTTATTTTTAATAGATTTAAATTTAAAACCTGCTGGCATTAAATCTTTAATAAAATTATTCAGATTTTCCTTTCTGTCTGCTTCATATTTACAAAGATGCAAATTTCTAAATAAGAAAGAATTTAAACCAGCAAATTTGTGTGATGCAGGTGAGTTAGATTTAGGGTGAATACAACTTCTAATTTCAAAAGGCTTACTTATCATCTTGTAATCTATCATGTTATTATTTCTTGATAATGAAAGGTCAAGATATTGGATTTCTACGTTATTTTCATATACAATGCTAAGTGATAGATTAGATAAATTTTGAAGTTCTTCTCGTATATGTAAAATATTATCCATAGAGGAAATAATAAATATATCATCCACATACCGAATATATGCAAAATCATGAGTGGAATTGTAATATTTCTAACTCATCTGCATCACACAAATTTGCTGGTTTAAATTATTTCTTATTTAGAAATTTGCATCTTTGTAAATATGAAGCAGACAGAAAAGAAAATCTGAATAATTTATTAAAGATTTAATGACTGCAGGTTTTAAATATAAATCTATTAAAAATAATATTACTAAATTCAATAATAAAATAAATAATATTGTACCACGTATTCAACTTCCTAGAATTACCATTCCTTACATTTCCAAAATATCTAACAAACTAACTAAAGCATTATTCAATAAGTTTAAAATAGGATTTAGAACTCCTCCTAATTCTAACAGATTGATCAACAACTCAAAAGATCATATTGATCGTTCATTCACCCCACATGTAGTATATTCCATTTCATGTCCTCAAGAAAAATGTCTTGCTGTATATTATGGTGAAACTAAAGCTACTATTAATACTATGCTTGCTCAACATGTGTACACTTACAAGAGAGCTCAGAAGAATAACAATATATCTTCTGTATTTTTGGAGCATTCCATGAAATCTGGACACAATTTTACTCCTGCCAATCCTGTAATTATATGCACTGAATCAAATGATCATAAGAGGAAAATAAAAGAAGCATTCTATATTAATGGAAATATTAATGCTATAAATAGAAAAGACGCTTTGATATAACGAAGAATGGTCCACGTAACACGTGCTAATTTAAATATCTTTGTATATATTTTATTATGTATTTTTAAAAAAGCTATGATTATGAGGCATGGATCCTCGAAAACGTTTAGCTTATTTTTATTTATAACTTCTCTTTTTTAACTTCACTTTTTAGTTTTTGTATTTATTGATAGATAATATGTTTGTTTCATCATCAAACCAAAACGATGGGGGATTAAGGGCATCATACAACACATCCCTACTCATTGTGAAGTTTGGCAAGCTGCACCCTATAGGGCAAAAACTGATTCTATCAGCCATCACACAGGTATTAAACACTTCCACAAATCTGCACAAAATATTACAAAAAACCTTTCTTTGAGTAATAGCACAATTCAAAGATATATCGATGAAATGAATTACAACCTGGAAAACTAATCATATGCAAGAATGTTTTTTTCCTCAAAACAGATGAGTGAACATTACCCAGTAAGGAAGCTTTGTTGCTGGTGTAGGTTCATTTTATTCAAGATCAGGAAGTGCATGAAGGGCAGCTTTTTTCTAAAACTTTAAAAACTGATGCCAGAGGTGAATTGATATTTAATTTAATAGAGCTATTTTTCAGGGAAAAAACAATTTCAGTGACAAATATAATATCTATTGTGCCAGATGGAGCACATATCTGAAGTGCAATATTTATTAGTCAATAACCTTAGCGACAAATTCCATTAATCATTTCGGTTTGTTATAACATCTGTGAAAAAAATTCAAAGTAATGTTTTGAACACTCAATGCCTCATATACCAAAGTCTGCTGGTTTTCAAAGGGTTTCTATTTGGCGAGATTTTACCTTTTTTCAGTCTGTCTTAGAGTTTTGGGAAAACAAAGATTCCTGTTTGAAAGAAAGTTGACTTTATAAGAGTAAAACAGATATTTCTTTTTTAATTGACATATTTGATGAACTTAATGAGGTTAATTTACAACTCCAAGGAGATAATTTGAATCTCATCAATGCAAAATTCGTCATCGATTTTCTGGCCACATTAATGTTTTTAAGCAAAATATTGCAAGATCTGAGCTTTCTCAGTTCCCCAAACTTGTATAAGTTAGGCACAATTCAAGAAAAAAACATCAACAACTTGGAGTCTCTTTATTTAGATTTCAAAACTAGGTTCGAAGATATTCTATCGTTTGAAATACCGGAGAGAAGAATAAACACAAACACTAACTACTAGTGCATTACCAAATATAATTTTGCAAAATGGGCTGATACTCATCAGCACAAATGAGAATCTAAGACAGTGTTGTCAAATCTTTTGGCTGCAGCAAGACAATCCACTTGTGCACCAGGCTCCATGGACTGTTATATAGAATTATTTTCTGGAATTTTCATCATCCTATCTGGTAGAGAGATGCTTCAGTGTAGTTTAAACCTGCTTCAGAACAAACCTCAATTGCATATCATTAAACTTGGAGATTTGAGAAATGCAACTCACTAGTTTAAAACCAGAGCTAGATAAATCGATACCAGATCACTATAGGTGGTGTACCCATATCATTAAATTCAGTTTTGCATGCTAATTTATTTGGTATTCTTATTTTTATAATTCTGATTAAAATCTTTCAATATTGTAATTTTGTTGATGGTGAATTTTGTCAGAATAAGCAGACATTTTCCACTTCATTTTTATGTTTAATATAGTGATTTCAATATTTGTATTTATTTTGAATTTACATATTTATTTCATAAATATCAAAAATTAAAAAAATCTCTGCTCATAATTTTTTGCATTAATTTTCATTAGTGCATGTTTTTCGATTCCAAACTACTTTTATATTCTTCATTCAAAAATTACAAGTGATTAAAATGAAGTTTGGTATTTAGTGAAATATTTAATATAGAGTATCATACAAATTTATTAATCTTAGTAAGTGGCAGTTGATGGATTTTTAAGTTGTTGGTAAAGGTTGTCTGGGGCTAAAAAAAGTTTGCAAACTCTTGTTTTAGAAGAACATATAATAACCTAAAGCCATTAAAAATCAAAGTTAAACTCAGTTCTCAAAACCAATCTTAATTCAAAAAGAGGTAAGAATAGCCAAATCTTAAAACCTGTGGAAAAACCAATTAGATTACCCTTGTTACAAATAAGTTCTATTGCAAAATCTAATCAGGCCTTAGAGTTACTCTATGATGAGATTGTACCGGAAATGCTGAAATGTGGCAAAACTTTTCAGCAACCCAAAATTAAGTCTAATAGATCATTCAAACAGTATAGATTTAGACGCAAGATACAACTTAGTGAAACAATCAGATTTTTTGGATGTTCTAATAAAAAGTCATAAGGAGAAACCAATGAAACAGTGGCAGCATTATGCACCAAAAATTTCTGTAATAAAAAAATTTTTAATGGAGATTTCTCCATGTCTGTAAATGACCTGACACCCAAGAATTCTTAAAATTGCACTATGGACACATCTAATGTTGACAAATGAACAGATTATCCCTGTATGAAAATTACTAAGTTTTCTGTGTGATTCCAAGCAATGAAAAGAAAGTTATATCATTAATTCTGATTCAGTCTGTTAAAGGATACATGAAACATGCAAGAGTTTACTCCAGATGTTTTCAATCGCAAAACTAAAGTCCTAGATGCAATTAAAAGATCCATAGTGATGGATAATTCACACATAAAAATTAAAAATCAATGTCTTCAATCAATATACCTCAAAATTCAAGCCACCAGACCTACATTACAGCAAATTCTGGCTATTCACTTGATTTACAAATTAATAATACTGATTACATCTCACAAGAGAATCTATATTCTCAGGTCTATACTAGATTGAAATTCTGACTGTCTTTCTCTAAGCCCCACACAATTACAATGATCTTGAATACTCAACATCCAAATAAAACATGAATCAACTTAGACAAGAAATCCAAAGACTTCCCTCTACTAAATGTTGCTCCCAATTATAAAATCTACCAATCACTGTCCAAACCATTATCTTATGCTCAGAAGGCAGCTATGATTCCAAACTCAACCATTTTGTCTAAATCATTTACCTCTGAGAACCTACATGACACACCTAATCCAGACCCCTTCAATAAGGCCATACAAATTAGTGATTCAGAATACCCAGTTGCTGAACAGGATACTCCAAAACAACAACACCCAGAGCTATCAAACAAATTTCATTATGATTACTATTCATGCTTTTATTAATGAACAATTCAATAGATCTATTCCTGCTTTCCTTCATAAAATCTTTCAAAATTTATAAGAATGATAACAGTCATTCTCTCAACTATGGATGATGATCTTCACTTGTCTAATTTTCCTATCAAATCACTATTATTCAAAGATTACACTCTATGGGGATCTATATATAAGATCCTATTCCATCTGAATGAGTGATATGTCATCATAAAATTTCCATAATGTTATTGCAAAAGAAGTCTTTAGGAACAATGACAAAATCCCTGGCTAATCATTATCTAGTCATCATAAACACAAATCATCCTTTATATGTGGATGGTACAGTGCGAAACTGCGAAGTTGATTTTGATAGAACTGACATACAGAAGATTCTGGGTCCCTACAGAAAAATCACCTCCTTTGACTATAAGATCAAACCTCATGCTGAAATCCAAGTGTTCACCAATATGGCATTATTCAAAATTACCCTTGCCAAGGGCATTTTGATTGAGTATCATGACTCTCCTCTTATAATCATCTTTCATGGTGTTCTTCCCCAATGTTTTTATTGCCAACAAAAGGGCCACATCATGAAGGAATGCCAAGACCACATGTGTCCAAAGTGGAGATATGCACAGTAAATACCATAAATGTGTCTACAAGGATAGATTGCCCTTGTCCCATCCTCATGCCCATTTCTAATTACAAATATAACCAAATTGCTAATGGCCAAGCACATGGACATGAGTCACATGAATCCTGCTTTGCTGCAGATTGTGGACCCAGTGCTTGGCAATTTTTTGAGGACTTCTCATCTACTGAGCATGTTGGGAATGATGGTTGATGACCAATCTGTGGATATCTCTTCTCTGGCTGAGGAGGATGGCTTGTCTATGGCCTCTGTCAGTGACCCAGAAGTCAGCTCCATTGGCCCTTACACCCCTCCCTGGTGTAAAAGAAAGAACTGTAATCATAAATCTAAGTCTAATCTAGCTGAGCCCTTTTGCTGATGGGGGACTTGATCTTTCTGACAAGTTTTCCCCCTCTCCAGCCCTAATAATAAGAAAATCAGATACACTTCTCCTGTGACATCTGATGACTCTCAGAAACCTGATCTAGTTGACCCAAACCTTGAGCCTATTCCCATGGTTTCTCTCTCCTCATACAGTTCTGAACACATCCTGCTACTGGATGATTTTAGCTCTTCCTTCTTGCTTGCCAAGGTTATCACTGAGCCTATTCCTGAACTTGATCCTGCTTTTTGTCCAGTGATCGATCCTGACCCTTCTGATTCCATTCCTTAGAGGAGTTAATATCAGAGTTCTGAATTCTTGTAACAGGGCTTATGCCTTATTACACTGATTTCATCATAAAGCCCCTGGTATTTTTGCTTATCTGAGATTAAGCTCCACCTTGGGTTTGATCTCCTCATCCTTGATCTTTCCTCTGCTTCAGAAGTTGCAATAATCAGCAATAAAAATTCCTTTATTCCTCTCTTTAAAATTTTGCACATTGATTCTAACTATTTAATAGCTACCATTCAAATCAATAGTTTTTCTTTCAATCCAGTAACTTTATTTATCGGGGGAATCAGACATATTTTTCAGGACTACTCACACTTTAAATTTCATTCTCAGAATCAGCCCTCTCACCACTTTAATCATTGGAGATTTTAATCTCACCTATGAATAATGTTAATATAAATTTATGCAATTTCTAAACCAGAAAAATGAAAGTGGAAGGAGATTCTTCCCTTAGACCGCATTTTCATTTTATACTAAAAAAATTCAGATCACTCATAGACCTCATCCTCTTCTCCTCTCTCTTTCATTGATTATTAATTCATCAATTATTAAAGCTCATTTATGGCCTGCAGTGTTCTCTGATCACTTCATTTTAGATGTTAGAGTCCACCTGAGAACTGTTTCACAGGTTGATAATGTACTGCCATGAATGACTCGTTTGCTTACTAAGGGCAATATTACTATCCAGCTAATATCAGAAGCTTATATTGGCTTCAATCATTCACAGCCAACTTCTCTTCCTTCACAGGCTGCTTGGAAAGCATTTGTTAATACTCTTAAATACCTAATCAACAAATATACACATAAATCTAAGGGTACAGTTCATATGCTTCATGAATGGGATTCCATCACCAGAGCTCAGCTTACTTCCTTATGAAGCCCAGAATATTTCTTAATATTCTGACTCTAAAGACAAAATATAGGCATACACAGGGAGCCATTGCCAAATATCTCTCAATTAAGAGGGCCCACCAATACCTTCATCACCAACATTCCAGGACCAGACACTATCTGAGATGGGCCCTGGGCTCTGGAAAAAGATCTAAGACCCCCTAGATCAATTGAGGCACTGGGCAATAGATACTTTGGGTTTTCCATGTTGGCCAGAATTTATGAATTTTACTCCAGAAAAATTTTAGCCTCTGGGAGTATTCAATTCACATAGGACTTTTGTCAATAGGGATTCTACTCTTCACTAGATCACCAAAGCTAGGATACTGTTGAAATTAAGATCATTCCTGATAGGACTCATCTTGGCCTGCATGGCATTCTCAAGTTTGTGTTTGTACACCTTTGTGTCTTTACCATCCCTATTTGATGGTTGACCTTCTGGCTGATGGCAGTGAGAAATCTGTGCAATGTGTCCAATTGCTATGGTTTCTTTTATTAGGAAATGAGAAGCCCCATATCAGTTAGACAATCTCTGCCTGATTTTCATGATTTTAATGTTGCCCTTACTAGTGAAGACCATGGAGAGCCTAATTAAAAAGGATACCCAAGACATCATCTTAGGACAATTATTCTCCTACCAATTTGGCAGAGCTTGACTACCAATGTCATCAGCCATTTTTGCCTTTTTGTTGATCATATTTGCAGGAGAATGTCCTGGCCAGTTGCAGTTGAAATTGACTTTTCTGGGGCCTTTGATAGCATTAGGATTGATGTGTTACTTATTGTACTGGAGGAACTCCAAGTGCCTTTGGCATACCTCCAGATAATAGAGAACCTTCTTCATAATCAGGTTTCTCTCTCTGGATGGCTGAGTGATTCCAGGATGTTGGTCCTGTGTTTCCGTTATACAGGGCTCACCTTATGTGCACTCATCTCCAGTCTATGTGAACCCATTACTGCTAAGCATTGAGGCAGTCCTTCCTGGGATAGCCAACCCTATTCTGGGGAGAGCATTCACTGTATCTCCTATATGCTTGATGTGGAGGTGTTCCATTCATCTCAGGATGAGCTCACTAGGCTTGAGGACCTCCTGATCATTTTGGTCACAAATCAGTCATATGGTCTATTCTAACTGGCAAGCAAATACCAAGTGGATTTGAAGCCCTCCTTCAAAAATTTCTTGGTCTCCTTTAGCCTTCCTCCCACTTACTATGAGGAGGGAACTCTAAGCTTCTTTATTATCTAAGATCAAATCAATCATAACATCACTATCTAAGGTCTACCTGTTCCTGTTGGGGAATGTCACCCTACTGAATGCCGTAGTATTGCCCAAAATAACATACTATCAGGCAGGATTTAACCCCATGGACATGTATACCCATAAGATTGAAAAGCTCTGTTGGGTAGGCAGGGCTCCTGTCATCAGCCTCAACCTATTACAAAAACCAAAGCTTATTAACGGCCCTGGCCTTTACTACCTGAAGATTTTTTACCTTGAAAAAGCTCATACTGTGCTACTCAAGATTTTTAAGAATCCTGATATGGAGTGTCCCTTCCCCATGGAAAAGGTCAAGCCTACCAACCAACCTCTGTCTAGATGGAGAAGCATTTGGTTGCAAAAACAAGTTACTGTGATCACTCATTGGGAAGTAACTAATGTTTCCTGGGAAAATTAAATCCATTAATATACTCCCTATAGGAATCTCTTGATTTTCTAAATTAACAAAATTCATCAAGCTGAACCAAAATTTGTCAATTTGTTTTTTTTAAGTCATCATTGGAGCTCTCCCAACTGGAGCCTTTCTCCACTACCAAAGGGGTTACAACTTTAACCCCCTTTGCCTTTTATACTGTAATGGTCAGAATCGTCTATCTCGCTAACACACTGCAGAATTCAAACCCCAAACATGAAACTGAACATTCTAGGAGGGATTGCCTTCTAAATATACTATGTTCAAATCTAAATTTCACAGCACCACCTACGTGACAATGCATCTGATGCTACTACTAGTATAACCTTTTACCAGTGCCTGGTGGTCAGGGAGAAACAAAGACTCTATACTAAGATAAATTTGAGTTGCTAATTTACGTCTATGGATGTACAAAAGAAATTTAGAAAATAGGTATATAGACTGAGACAGTGATAGGAATCAATAAAATCAAAAATCAAAATTAGTTTTAAATGACTTCAAAGATATATATATATATATTGTAAATATCGATAAGTCTATCTATATTTTAAAAATTGTCATTTG
>JAQFVV010014402.1:0-30000 GCA_028023455.1 Epiperipatus broadwayi
GACTTGCAGTTCTTTTGGTGGGTTTTTCGACTGGTACAATATAGCCATGATAGAATACACTTTCCATATCAGGTTGCATATAGACAAGATAGTTCATCATATTATGATGCACTTTTGTTGACATTTCATCAATCGTAGAAATAAATTAAGTTATTTCTAATTGTACTACAAACTTAACTCAATTCGCTTTGCAATATTGTATTTGATAAAAAAAAATATTCCTCTTAACCTTTTCAGAGATATTAAAAACAGGAAAAGGCAAAAAATATTTTCAATCAAAAATCTTAACAGCATTTCTTACAAAATATTATCCAAAATCATTTAATTATTATAATTATAAATACAAATTCTCTATTTGGATTATTGCAGTGTTAAAAAGAAGGACTTGAAAAATTTTGCTTTCCATTGGACTCTGCCTTATCAAGAAATCAAACTTCTTATGAACAGCTGCCCAAGCAATAAAGAAAATACTTATTTATATATTATTTTATAAGTATTAATTTACCAAAGAAATGTATATTATGTTATTTATTTAAATTAAATTTAAATAATGTTATGCTCTTCAAATATAAGTTACTTAAAATTTTTTAAACCATGAAACTGCTTAATTTAGAATGAATTTTTGTCAAACTTCAACAAAATAATAAAATATAGATGTTAATTTTATAAATAATGAATAATCGAATGGTTTAATTGTTGGAGGATTTAGAAAAAATTCAAATATTGGAGTATCAGAACTGGAATCTATTTAAGGACTTTATGCTACAAAATCTGATATTCTATCATTACATTAAACTTTTCTATCAATGCTACTTGTCATTTACTTTTATTCATTATATATATATATATATATATATATATATAATATATAAATATATATATATGATATATATATATATATATATATATATATATATAATCATGTGGGAATTGAACACAGACTTTCAAGCTTTCTTCTGCTATTCACTGTATCTCATACAGCTGATACACATGATTACACACATAAAAAAGTTAAATAATCTCCAATATGTGTATTCCATACTGAACCAGCATTCATTAATTGGTCCAGACCACCATCTTCCTCACATATGTAGAATAACTGCTCAGTTTATATTGATAGCAATTTTTCAAACTTTAACGGAGAAGCTTCTCTCTACTTCATCCCCCAACTCTTCAGCCATCCTGATTTTTAATGGTATGGATGGCTGAAATGTTAAAGGGTGAAGATTGAAGTGTGTCCATTAAAGTTTGATGGTTCGCTATCTTAATATGAACTGAGCATTGATTATATATATATGGGAGATGGCGATCTGGACCAACTGATTAGTGTTGGTTCAGCACAAAGCACTATATTAGACATGTGTAGTCATGGGTTTTGGTAATGAGATTGAGTGGATGGCTGAAGAGAGCATGAAAGTCTGTTAAATCCCTGACAATTACATCAAAGCTTCAAGTATATATATATGTAAAATAAATAAAATATCCGTTAATTAAAAACAATATTGTAATTATAATTGAAATAATATTTTTAACAGTTTACAAACAATTACAAACAATCCTTAAATCCGCAGAAGTACTTTCGGTTACTTTCTAACCTGTCTCAACTGCCATTAAATTCAAAAACCAAAAGCGGAAGCAAACGTCATCAATTCAAATTCCACAAATCTCATATTTTAATGTTAGAAGCTTGTCAATTTATTAAATGCGCTTTATTCCTGTTTATAAAAATTGCCTCTTTAATTTTTCTTTTACTATGGTTTCTCTCTTCATGAAGAATTTACACGTTTTTTCGTGATCAAAGAAAACTGAAGGAGATATTAAATCACCATTATTTTTATTTTTACACGCTTATATAACAACTCATGTTCCTTCAATCTTTTCTCAATACTGAAAGTACTTCTGCAGATTTAAGGATTGTTTGTAATTGCTTGTAAACCGTTAAAAATATTATTTCAATTATATATATATACTTATATTCAAAATATTTTATATAATAAATTTTGTAAAAGTTTTGTAATTTTATTTTGTTTATTTTCTTTTACTTTATGTATATAATGTAAGGTTATTTTTGCATTTACACTTAGCTGTTTCTGTTACTAAAAACACCAAAAAATTTTTGATATTCTTTTATAATTATTATATTTCTTTTTAATATGTAGATTTGAAAATTGCTTCATAGTAAATCGAAAGATTTTACATTATTTATTTATATGTAATATCTAGTGAATTAAATGTGAAGGTGTTTTAAGCTTCACGCTTTTAGTTCATAATTCTTGAGGCTGGCTTATTTATACATAAATTTAAGTAGAGAAGAAAGTGGTTCCATCTTTTCTCATATTTCTGGCTTGTGTTTTTGAATTGAGAGTTCCACGTGCAGTCATTATTACAACTGATTGGGCCGTCACATAAGCATTTTGAAGGTGCATCTGTTGAAGGTTTTGTATATACTTGTATAAATCAGTTGTGCTATAATCTGATTTTATCAAATAGGCAACAAGTCTGTAGATATTTGACCTTGTCACATTTGAATTAACATAAATAGTTATTGTGATGTAAAACGGTTTTTAAACATGTTAATTTATGCAATATAGATACCTGGAATTTCATTTTGAGGAATTCTCTAATATTGGCAAATTTAAAGACTTTTTTTATGTTATAAGTAGTTTTGGTTTCACTTTATTTTCCCATCAAGTAGTGGATTTCATTTTCTTTTTCTGGTTCAATAGTACAATTTAAGCCTGATTTTGCACTCAATTCATTAAACATGTGATGCTAATATGCTGTGGTATGAAAATAAAAACATCTTCTACATAACATATAAATGAAGTTCCTTCATGTATTTAGTATAGGAATAATTATATTAGCTTCTTTGAAAGTCAAAGTTATGCTACATATGACTGCACTAATAAATCAGACTATTGGCCACTATTTTGTTATTTTATATACATTGCCCTTGTATGTTGCTACAATATTATTGTCAATCAACGTTAGAAAATCAATAGTAAATTTTCTCTTGTGTGTGTTTACTTTCTTGCTAGTTGGTTCTCATTAATAATTTTTAAGTGATTCTTTTCTGTTTACTGATTCTTACAGTTTAGTAAAGTCAAAAAAAGCTATTGTGTGTTCATTGGAGATAATAGCATTTTTGATAACATTAACAAATTCAAATGATTCCTTAATTGTGAAATGGTCAAAGCCCAATTTTGCTTTTAATATTTGCACCACATATTTAGATGCTTCATAATAGTAGTCAGTTATTAATCTTAGAGGGTAATGTTCTGTGTGCATTTTAATGTTAAAAAATAATGTAAGTTGAATAGCACTTGATGCATACATTTGTAAACATTGATTTCAGTTTTATAATTTGTATATATTTTTTCTAAGTGTTCATATTATGAACTTTTCCTTCTTGGATCTATTATTACAAAAAGTAATTTTATTAAATTTTAAAGAAGCAATTTGCCTAAGTATTTTATAATAGTAATATTAGCGATTAAGCCAATGCACATGCACTTTAAAGATAAATTATAAATGAATACTCAATTTTTCCAGACATGAGATATAGTATTTTAGAAAGAATGGAATGAATCCACACATTCTTTCCATTCATTCCAAATACTATATCTCATGTCTGGAAAAATTGAGTATTCATTTATAATTTATCTTTAAAGTGCATGTGCATTGGCTTAATCACTAATATTACTATTACATAAAAAAACATAGCACTATATAAAAGAATATCTCACTAAGTATTTTATCTTCATGGGTCTTATTATTTAATGAGACAAGGTGATGACTTTTATCTTCTTTCGTACAAATAATTTTCATTTTGGCCAAAACTTTTTAAAATATTTTCACACTTTTATATCAGGGTGAATAACTTTTTTAAAAATTCATTTTCAAAACTCTAGCTGCTGTTTTAAACAATATGTCTCTCTTTTGAGCATTTTCATATGCTGTTTATAATTCTGCCACTATTTTCAATGGAAGATCTAAACCATCCTTTTCCAATATATCCCTGGTGCAGAATAAAGAATTGAAATGTGCTTATCTGGTACTTTAATGTTTGTAACATTAACAAAATGTTTGACTAATAATTATAAATTTGGATCTTTTTGTTTGCAAGCTAAAAATTCATATTTATTAAAAAATTTTGTGTATAATTCTCTTTCTAGAAATAAAAAAGGCGTACTTATTTTACATTTGAAATAAAATTGTAATGATATGCACTGATAAATTAAACATGAGATTTAGAACTTCCATCAATTTTAATAGACTAATTAATAATGCATATTACAAAATGCACAAATTGAATTGACCTAACATTGTGTATGCTGTAGAATGCAGACAAATAGGCTGTTACTTAAATGTTTTGTTATTTATTTATTTAATTTTGTTGTATTACTTATCAATCTGGGGTCATTAAACGATAGTTGACATTGTGAATTTGATCAATTTATTTTGAGAGTATTGCAATATTACCATTATTTGCCTAAACATTTATAGTTGGTTATATTCCTATTAACAATTTAAAAATATTACAGGTATCATCTATAGCCAGATAGAAGTTGATATAAATTAGATTCAATAAAATGTTCCCTTTGCTTCTGGTTTATATTTCAGCAGGTATTTATATCTCATGAGTTCTTGGAATACTAAACCCTGAGAGCAAATTATTCACAACATTGAGGGGAATTATAATCTCAAGCTTATAACATGGGTCTATGGGAGCATAACAAGACCCTTCTCCAGAATACCCATCCTATGTGTATCACTATACTAAGGCTCCTAAATGTATAAAATATATGAAATCCTTCATTGAACAAGAACAGAACTCCACACATACACATTGTACTATTACAATTTAGTGTGACCAACTGCAGCTACAAAAAGTGATCAAATAACAAAGATTGTGATCACATATGTTTTAGAAGAGTATAAAATTTTATTTATTTATGCCAGGTTTATTAGTAACAAGGATTTGATATGCAGTAGGTCTGGAAATAATTGCAAAATTATAAAGCCAGTAAATGATCATCATTCCTATGTGGGGGAAGGTGATAAATATTTTATTATATAAATTAGGCTTGCCTATATATGGTTTATGTTGCTTATATAAATTTTTTGAGCTCATTCCATTATAGTCACTACTACAATTTGGCATCTCAAACCTTCAGCTTTGAAATTTTAATTCTCAGTATCACTTCAAATGTAAATGTATTATGACCAATTGTTTTGGCATGATAAATGATACACATGGTTTGATATACTAATCGCATGATAGTAATTTTTTTTTTGGTATATATTGAAGCCAATGATATTTAAGAAGTTTTTAAAACTGTAAAGAAGACTATGACACTACAAAAAGGGCAAAAATATTTTTGATAGAGTTGTGTATTCACCTGCTTTATGTATGCTCAGTGTGACAATTTTTTTAACATAGGCAAAGGTAGCCTCAGGTAATTATGTAATTCTAATCTGAATTATATGTTAGATTTTTTTTATTGTTGCATTAGCATGTCTGTCGTAAGGAACATGATGAAAAAAATGTGAAATGAGTTGAAGGCCATCAATGCAATAGTAGATAATAATTCTTCCAAGTTAAAGGCTAACTCTTCTGAGTCAAAGGAAATCAATGCCAAATTAAATAGTAATTCTACTCAGTCAAAAGTTAATTCTGCCAAGCTGAACACCAGAAGAGATAGTAATTCTGCCAAGGTAAAGGCACTAATAGATAGTAAATCTAAGGAGTTAGGGATAAAATTCACCACAGGTTTGAAAGAGTATATAGCTGAAGTCATCACCTTTGGAGGAGAATGTAAGACATTCAATCAAATAATAATAGTATTTAGATTGAGACTTGAAGAAGTTTCAAAGATATTAGATTATAATTTCAAGTTTGAAAAGACTCAGACAGAAGCAATGGTGATAACCTTTGTCTATGTAAAGATCTACCTTGTTTGATTAATATTTGCAAAACTAATAACTTTGCCATGGAATGCATGACTATGAATATATGAACTTTATCAACAGAGAGAGGTTTAAGGTTAGTGAAGACACAAGTTTTCTACCTGAAATTAAATTTTGTGATAAAGATGTTGATGAATTGTACTTAGAAGAGAGTGCCGTGATGAATCAAAGAGATCTGGACAACTTGTTTTTATACAACGGTCTTAAAGATATTATCTTAACTTTGATAGAGGAAATTATATGGCTGAGGAAGGTTCTGAATGCTGCATGAATTGAGTTTTCATAAGAAATCTGTGAATAGCATGTATTTGTGTGATTTAAATGTGAAAGGTTCCTATATGATTATATATAATTGTAATAAAATACTTGAAAGACAAAACATTGTAAGTTTGGCTCTGGCCAATTCCATAGCCAATGATGATAGAGCAAATACCAGAAGTTTGATATATAATGATACAAAGTTTAAAATAGGAAGTTTTATCTGAATGTAACAAATTATGCAACTTCATGGCTTTACTTCATAAAGAACAAGATCATTATAATATTGTATTGTATGCAGAAGTTGTATTTTTGGCCAGAGTAAAGTAACGATATCCTGATAGAAATTCAAGTCATTTGTACAACTGTTTATAACTATTCTATAAATATCCTGCCAAGAGAAAATTAAAGGGAAGTATGATGATAAGATGCAGCAGAAATAGAGAATTAGAGAAAGTTATCCATAGTAAAACATTTATCTATAACATAGTAACCATATTTTTAAATCTTGTAAGAGTTTATTGTTTATTCTTGAGCTATCTAAAGGGTGTGCCAATTCAACTTCTTTTGCAATTATCTACTTAAGGTCAAATTTGAAATAATCTGCCTCACATTAACACTCTTTATTCTCTCTCAAAAAAATCTTTTCTAACTTCCTTTTCTATGTTATTGTAAGAGAATATTACAACATTGTAAATCTTTACCTGTTGAGTTCTTATAAATGAAATGATTTGTTATTATTATCATTTTTTCCACTGGATAAAATAGTTTTGGATTAGTAAAATGGATTAGTGGGTATAAGCCTAGAAGGCAAATTATTGTAAAAAAGTTAGTTCATATATTTAGCTTTGATTTGTACACCATGTTGTTTACCTGCACGAACATCAATTTTTTTTAAAAAAAAAATATGTATGAATGACCTTACAGAATTGAATGTTTATATAATTGGTACATCAAGTAGGCTAAAGGGAAGTTATAATGCTTGAAGCCATAGACCTATGTATCATGAACATCCAACAGTGCCTTAACCCAAATCTATCTCCTTCCATCTTTCTGTCTTTGGAGATTCTGTTCCAATGTTCCTGAAAGACTTGAAAGATGCTAATGTAACTATAGTGATGGTTAAACATTGTGCTATGATAATCAACAAAAAATTTTTATTCACAAGAAGAATACAAAAGTTTGCACTGTATATGGCATTTGATATCATGGTATGTTTTAGGGAAATTTTTTATGGGAATTTTGACTAAACCCATTAGGGTGAACTCATTTACATCATCACAATGTTATATTGATTTTCTTTTAGAGTGTTGTTGTTTAAATGGATTTGGTCAAATTTTGAGGTTATCCTTGGCAAGTCGAATGTGGACAGGGATATTGATGTTTTACCAAGAAATTGTGTCATTTTCCTTTTGTGTTGAAGACAATATGTAAAATGTTTTATTTTGTGTTATCTGGGAAAATTTGAAAAGGTTAGGGAATCCATCTTTATAATATTTATAATATAATGTATGTTTCTTCCAAAAAAAAAAGATTTTCTCTTTTTTTATTGTGCCGCATTTGATGTATTTATGAAGGAAGGATAGTGAATGTTTTTTTTATTTTACTATACACATTTTGTTTTATAAAACTAGAAATTCCAGAAAACAACATTAGAACAGCTTTTCAAGCAATACTACACTTTAAGGAATTCTTACTTTTACCAAGCCTAAACTGGAAATGTTGAAGAACAAAAACTGCATCTATGAAATAACATGTGAATGTGTAAGAAACTATATTGGTGAGTCTCATCACCTTGTTGAACAGTGATTAAAAGAGTACAAACTAATGGTTAAAAGAGGAAAAACATATGATTACAGTAGCAGACCATGTATGTTTTAATGATCATATGTTTAACTGGGAAAATACAAAACTATTCGATAGAGAGGAAAAGATGCAAAGAAGAAAATTGAAGAAAGCTCCTCATATGATGATGGCAAAAACATTATAAATCAACCCAGGATGGCAACAACAGTGCATAAAAGCCTTTCTCTCATACTTGGGTATTATTCCTGAAACCTAAGATAGATAAGACAAATTTTCACATACGTGATAAAGGCATAATCTTGTGAATGCAAAATAAACCCGCATTTTTTTCTCATTGACAAACCTGTTTTTGAATGTGCACAAAATATGTTTTAAAATGTGTCAACCAAACTTATTATAGATGTGAATTTTTGGAGATTTTTGCATTTTCTGATCCCAAAAGTTTGTTGTTTACATTTTAAAGTTATTTGTTATTATTGTAAATTTGTTTTATCATTTTTAATTTCAACTTGCTTAATTACCTAGCAGAATTCATGTGGCAAATATTACACAGACATGATGACTCCTTTTCCATACTGAATGATATCAAAAACGTTTTTTTCTCCTGTCTAAAAATCATCTGATCCAAGTGCTGAAATTAAAACTTTTTTTTCATTTACTAACTGAATTAAAACATTGACTTTGTTAATACTGCTATCGTTTTTTTATCTGCTTAAAGTGCTGCAAAAACCATCTGATCAGAGTGCTGCAATTTACAATTATTGATCTAATTACTAATGGAATTAATACATTGACTATATTATTATTACTGCTGCTATTTCTTTTTTATCTGATCAAAGAGCTGGTGTTCCAATTTCCAGTTAGTTTTCCAGTCTATAAATCATCTCATCAAAGTGCTGCAATTTACAGTTATGTTTCTATTTAATAATTTAATTAATACTTGCTTGTATTATTACAGCTGTTGTTTCTTTGTTATCTGTTCAAAGTGCTGCAACTTGGAGTTATTTCTTCAGTCTAAAAACCATCTGATCAAAGTGCTGCAATTTATAGTCCTTTTTTGAATTAATAATGAAATTAATACATTGACTTTATTATTACTGCTGTTTCTTTTTTCTCTGCTCAAAGTGGTGCAATTTGCAAGTCATTTTTCTAATTATTAATGGAATTAATGCTTTGACTTTATTCTTATTGCTGTTGTTTCTTTTTTTATCTGCTCTCAAAGTGCTGTTGTACCCAATTTCCAGTTAGTTCTCCAGGTAGTCTAAAAACATCTGATCAATGTGCTACAATTTACAGTCATTTTTCTAACTACTAATAGAATTAATATGTTGACTTTATTTTTACTACTGTTGTTTCTTTTTTTTATCTGCTCAAAGTGCTTCTGTAATTTCCAGTTAGTTTCCCAGTCTAAAAAGCATCTGATCAAAGTGTTGCAATTTACAGACATTTTTCTAATTACTAATTGAATTAATATATTAACTTTGGTATTACTGTTGTTTTTCTTTACTTGCTTTGAGATCAAAAACATTTTAAATCCTTTTTATAAAACATATCATCAAAGTACTGCAATTTCCAGTTATCTCTCCAGTTAAGAAACCAACTGATCATAGTGCGGCAATTTACAGTTCTTATTTTATTTTTCAAAGTCAATTAATATGTTGACTTTTCTATTCAAAGGAATTTACAGGTTTTTAAAATTTTATTTACTAATTGAATTAAATATGTTGACTGTTATTATTGTTGTTTCCTTTTTTTTTTTTTGGATGTCGCCCGTTTCTATTTTAAATTGTCATCGGTTTATTCCAAAAGTTAGATTGTTTGGCAAAATTCCATTTTCAGCATGTACTGCACAATCATATGCTCTACAACCATTTCAGAGAAGGAGGAATGTCGAGGAGGGGGGTGACAATCACCACTTTGTATGCAAGAATTCCTTTCCAAATTAAAGATTTCAACTACACCATGCTATTTCAGATAGTAAGTAGCCTCTGTGTATATAATGTTTGTGATGTGATTTTAAAAACTATTTGTACAAATGTCATTAATATTCTTTGTTGAAAATCAATCGATTAAATTTTGTGTGCAAGCATCATCTGCATATGTATATTTCTTAAATTTTTTTTTTTTTACTTGTAAAAAGATATATTTGTGTTGTGTTAATTTTGTGCAGAAAAACGGGTCACATATAGCTTCATTTTTAGATTTTTTTTTGAAATTGATATAATAAAAAAAAATTGGGTTGTTTGAATCCATCTCCATTTCATAACAGTACATACATATTTGCTATAAAATTTATTTTTGTGTATTTTTCTAAAACTATTTGGGCATTATTCCTGCAATCAAGGAAAGAAAAGAGAACTTTTCACATTCATATCAAAGCATTGCTAACTTTGTAATGTTTGATGTTGCCAAAATAACACCATTAAAAAGTTAGCAATGTATTGATATGGGTACAAAAAGTCCTTCTATCTTTCCTTGGTTGCAGAAATAATACCCAAGTACCCTATAATTGACCTTTCTCTTAGAAAAAAAGGAAAAAAGTCTCTAATTAACTTTGCTTATGAAAAAAAAATTGAAGGACTCAAGAGAATTTAAATCAATCTTCATATATAGATATATAAATTTTCTACTGTCTGTTGCCTTTGACAGAATAGCTCAGTTGATTAGACTGTTTGCTTTAAATTTGATATTTGATAATCTAAAAGTGTGAGTTTGATTCCCATGCAAATACTGTCACTTATCAGGCCAGCAACACCTGAAAAAAGTGGAGAATACTACTACTTGAAATGTTGTGTATTTACTGTGTTGTCTATTTGCTTATTATTATTAACAAGTTGTTTGTATATGAAAAATTTTAATAAAGTTTAAAATAATTTATAATTTAACATTTACTGATAGATGATGAAAATAATCCAACATATTACTGAATCTAATCTATTAGGTATATTTTGATGAAGATCATGTACATGCATATATGTGTATATATAACTTGTAAATCAATATCTGTAATCCAATTATAATGAAAATATATATAATTCCATGAAACAATACAATAATTAATACAGTAAAGAAATTTTTTTATTATAAAAAATATCAATTATAATTTAAATAGAAGTACTTTCAACAATCTAAGTTGTTGTTATCAACTATATTCAAATTCCATTACAAAAATTATTATAAATGTATACAAAAACAATTACATCATACATCAATTTTCCTACAATTAATTATTTTTTATATTAGCAACTTGTCTATTTATTAAATGCTACTATCCATATTTTTTTACAAAAATAAAATAAAATATGGAAATAAAATAAAATATGGAAAGCAGCATTTAATAAATAGACAAGCTGCTAATATAAAAATTAATGAATTGTGGGAAAATTGATTTATGACATAATTGCTTTTGTATACATTTATAAAAAATTTTGTAATAGAATTTGAATATTGTTGGTAACAACAACTTAGATTGTTGAAAATGTTTCACAAAATAATTCACTATATATAATATAAAATCATGACCACACCAATAATCAATCCTAAAAAACATAATTCATTCTGAAGCATATATATTCCTCATAAATTTAAAATAGCAATTAGAAAGATATGAGAAATATTTTTTCAGAACAAAATATTCTAGGTCATTTTAATTTTTAAACATTAAAGTAGTCTAATATTAAATACACTACCCAAGCATATGTTAAAACAAATACCAAAATTACCAAGAAATGTTATTATTAAATAACATTTATGCAATGATGATCAATTTAACCCGTAAACTGCTAATTATATTATTGGTTGTATGAGGTAAAAATCAAATCTTTGAATTGGCCAACTCACAAACTGAAGACAAAGCCTATTGTTAAAACATATTCGCCTATAATATTAAATTCTACTCAGATACGTTTATAAAAAGTATATTACTAATTTTTCAGGTTATGAAAGAGAACAAAAGTTCTTTCAAAAATAAATTGCTATTTATTTATTATAAAATATATTCAATTTCGGCAAATATAAAGCGAATGTCTAAACAAAAAAGTGCTGACGCAAACGCTTTTTTTCAATTTTACGTTATCGAAAAGTAAAGATTTCTTTTTGCTAAATCTTAAATATTTTTACTAAAATCTTCAATATTTTTCGAAAATAATTTTGTTTTTTTGGTATATTTTTTAAAAAACTAGTTTAATTTCTCAAATTATATTTTTTTAATACTTAAATTGCATTCGAAATGAAAATCTCAGCGTTTTTCTTTATTTTCTTTGATCAGGTGGTTTCTTTGTTCTTTCCAGCCAATAAGAATGTCTTTTTCAGCTGAGAGCCGGATGACAGCGAATCACTGACAAGGTTCTTTCTTTGTTTAGTTTAAAATGCGGTTTTTTTGATTTTTTACTTGTAAAATAATTCGGAAGAGGGCACCATCTTACAGAACTTTTAAAAACCTAATCAATAACTGTCAAACGAATATTTTAGCATAAGAACTAGCAGAGTTAGAGTGATGTCAGATGTCGACGAGATGCCTCATAAGAGGCAGTTGAAGAATTTAATGTCAAAATAAACTTGTCATTTACTACACTTTTACTATACATCAAAACATAGATAAATCTATCATATATCAAATTATTGCATACCAACATACATAATATCATTTAAAATTCAAAATTAAAAAAAAAACAAAAAACATAATTTTCTTTTCTTTTTTTTAACATAATAATCCCAAATTAAAATTGAGAAAAAACTAATTCTCTTTTTACCAAAAAACACTTCCCTATAACATAAGCTTAAACAGTCAGTACATCAATTAAAACCTTTTCGTCCATATAATTGATACTGAAAAGAAACTTTAAATTAGAAAAGACAAATATCACTTTCTATTAAATAAAGTTAATTATCTACATATTTTAATAATGTTACAATCCTTTTAAGATTTTGAAGATTTAAACACAGCATACAGATTTCTTTTATAAGTGGTTCTAATTTGAGATAAATATGTATTATAATCTATAGCTTTACTGCAGTTAGCTAAATTGAATCCCAAAATATTTTATTTATTTAAGTTTAAACTTAACATTAGTTTCCACATTTTTTTTGAAAATGGACTAATACACTGTTATAATAAATATCAATTTAAATATAATTTATATTTTAGCTGTTGCATTATAAATATTATAGCATACTATACACATAAGTCAGCAATTTAAGTTTTAAATATTTTCTCATATTGTAAGTTATTAAAACATTATGATAGTAGCAGGAATAAATAATTATAATAACAGTTTCATATTAAAATCAAATAGTTCAGTTCAGTAGAGTTAATACTAGGTTATTCTAACATCATGTAAAAATTTATAAGCAAACAGAGAAAGATTTAATAATATAGCAAACAAATTCTTACATAATATACTATTTTTTGTCAGTTGCTTTGATAAAGGTAAACTTTTTCTATAGACATAAGTATGAATTCTGGCAATAATGCAGTTTTGTCAAAGCCATTCTACATATTTTTTTCTTTTTTTCCAATTGTTATGATAAGCAATATCAATGTGGCCTTCTTGAGAGTTGACTGGTTATTTTTTTATTGCATATTAATACTGCTTTAAATAAAGACAAAATTTTAGACACTTTTTTTTAAAACTAATAATATTAACTGGTTTTATTTTTTTCATATGTCATAGCATCGTCCGGGAGGGGAACCCACAACCGTCTGAAACCAACTGTTTGCTTGCAAGGTGGCTGCGATGACTTCTCGGCTATAACGATTGACTAATTAACTGTTTATTTTAGCACAAAAATGTCTTTTTTTAAATTGTTTATCACTTCCTTAATAATTTCCACTCCCACCCCCATACACCTATTTTTTCTCTTTTTATATCTAATCCAATTGATCAACTGATGTCTACTAAAATCAATCTATCAATAAAATCAATTACAGTCTCTACCTTTAACTTCATTTTTAAACTTAATTAAAAAAAAGGAAGAGAAATATATTTTAAAACAATAGTTTAATTATAAATATTTTAACCTTCTTTCAATAAAATGATTGTTTTTTATAAATATTTAATGAGTTAAATATTATTAAATGAAAATTACTTAAATTATTTCTCATATTTTTTAATAATTAAGTATTAAACACAAGTCAATTTCTAATATCTTTTAATACAGATAATTATTATCATTAACAAATCAAATATTGTAAAATAATAGAAATGCTTTAATTGAACACTGCTTTTTCCTTACATAATATTCCTTAATTTCAATATTTTTTAAGTTAACTAACTTTGCATATTTAATTTATCATTATTAAAATTAAATTTACTTAAAGTGTGATTTACATTATTTTAATAAATGTCAGCATAATATTTATTCTTGAACTATATTACTATTAAAATTTACATGATCACTATCTCTTATCATCATCATCAACCATTATCAATCCACTGCAGGATGAAGGTCTCTCCAAGTTTAATCCATCTTCTCCGATCTTTAGCTTCTCTTCTCCACAACACCCCTGCACATTTTCTTATTTCATCCATCCATCTCACATGTGGCCTCTTTCTGAGTCTTTTACAATCTCTTAGAATCCAGTTTAAAATTTCAATTGTCCATCTATTATCATCTCTTCTAGCAATATGTCCAGCCCAACTCCATTTCAATCTTTTAATTTTTTCAATAAGGTCAGTAACACCTGTTTGTTGTCTTACCCATACATTGTGTTTTCGATCTCTTCTTGTTACTCCTAACATGCATCTCTCCATACTTCTTTGAGTGGTCTGCAGTCTCTGTATTGCTCTTCTATTAAATGTTTAAGTCACAAATCTATAAGTAAAAACTGGTAAACCACATTTATTAAAAACCTTCATTTTCAAACACATAGGCATATTTTCTTTTAGTATCAAGTTATTTCTACCAAAAGCACTCCAATCATGGTTAATTCTATGATTAATTTCATTCATTATGTTCCCATGTATATTAATAATCTGACCAAGGTATTTGTAACTGTTAACTTCTTCTAATTCTTCATAATCAATCTTTATTTTCATATTTTGAGCAAATCGATTAAACATTATTTTAGTCTTTTTAACATTTATCTTTAGTCCTACTTTTCTACTTTCATCTGCTAACTCCTGCAACATTTCCTGCAGCTCTGAAGCATTATTTGCAAAAACAACTACATCATCTGCGAAATCTAAATGACTTAAATAATCTCCATTTACTTTCACTCCTTTAGTTTCCCATTTTAATCCACAAAATACTTCTTGCAGCACTGCTGTAAAAAGTTTTGGAGATATGGAGTCACCTTGTCTTACACCTTTCTCAATGTTGATTTTTCCAGTATCATTATGTAATCTAATTGTTGCTGTTGCATTTTTATAAATATTCTTTAAAATATGACAATATCCTGGATCTATACCTTGATGATCCAATGCTTTAATCACTGAAGAAATGTGTATAGAATCGAATGCCTTTTCATAATCTACAAATCCAAAACATAATGACAACTCATATTCGTTTGTCCTTTCTATGACTTCTCTCAATACCTGGATATGATCTATTGTACTAAAACCACTTTTAAATCCAGCTTGTTCTCTTGGTTGGTGGAAATCCAAAGTTCTCTGTAGACGAGTTGTAATTATCTTGGTAAAAATTTTATATAAAACTGATAAAAGGCTGATAGGTCTGTAATTTTAATATCTTCTTTATCACATTTTTTAAGTATTAATATTATTACTGCATTCTTCCAATCTTTCGGTACATCTTTATCATTTAGACATTTGGTATATAACTTTGCTAAAATTGTTTCTATTTCTTCACCTGCTTCTTTTATTATATGAATTATAATTCCATCATTTCCTGGAGCCTTTCCTTTCTTCATACACTTAATTGCATGTCTCACTTCTTCATTTAAAATTCTGGGCAATTCAGAAGATGTAATAGATATAGGAGGTACTTGTTCTTTATTATTATATAATTCTTGATAAAAATCTTCAACCAATTTCATGATGTCATCTCTTTTTTTAGTAATAATTCCATCTTTTTTTCTTATTGCAGATATAAATTTCCTACCAATACCAAAATGTTGTTTAACATTTTTGAGACTTTTATTTTCTTCTACAGCTTTTCTTGCTATTTCACAGTTATACTTTCTTATATCATTTTCAACTCTTTTCCGTACCATTTTACAAAATTCGAGATATTCAATTCTTTTTAATACATCATTTTTGTATATCTTCATATTCCTTCTTTTCTTCATAAATTCTCTAGTCTCAGTAGAAATTTTATTAGTCAATTGCTGCTTTTTTCTACCAGCTATGTTTGTTGCAGTTTTTAAAAGTGTATCAGCTATTTTAATATTAATTTCATTCAAATCTGAATCATGTTCAAAATCTCCTAACACTTGAAACTTATTTGCAAGTTCTAATTTAAATTCATTAGAATGTTTCTGAAGATTAGGAATATCAACTGTAAATATTGTTTTTCTTAATAATTTTTGTCTCTCTAGTTTTACATTAACATGTAACTTACACCTTACTAATCGATGATCACTTCCTGTGTTAAATTTATTAAGAACATTACAATCTTGAAATATGTATTTTCTGTTAGTCAAAATATAATTCAATTCTGCTGTACCTTCATTTGGATGCTTCCATGTCCATTTCCTTTTAATATTTTTCTCAAAAAATGAATTCATAATATAAAGTTTTTCTTTTTCTGCAAACTCCACAAGTCTGTGTCCTCTCTCATTTCTATTACCATAACCAAAATTACCTACAGCAATTTCATCTTTCATTTGTCTACCAATTCTAGCATTAAAGTCTCCCATAACAATTTTAAAATGTTGTTTACTCTGATCAAAAGCCTTTTGTACATCCATATAAAAATCTTCTACTACTTCATCACTATGAGAACTTGTTGGGGCATAAACCTGAATTATCTGCATTTGGTATCTGCTATTAAGTTGTATAACTAATCTTATACTATCTCTTATACTAGCACATAAATGTTATTAAACAAGGCAAAACTCTCCATATACTGTGCTAACCAGAATAATCAATGGATGCCAGAAGACTTGTTCAGACCCATATGACTATATAAGGTATTGATCATAGATTGAAAATATTATTGTGTTTTCAATTTCATTCTCATAGTTTTGTAGTTAAGTAGAGTTAAAAGGTGGCTGCTGGGGGGTTGCATTAGATCCTAAAATTTAGATGCAGTGCTCTCAGATTCAAGGCTCCTCACTGAAGAAGGCTACAAGCCAGAAACTAGTCTGGAGATATTGGATGAGTAGGCACTAGATAGGGATTTTATGCACAAGCCTTCTGGCATCCATTCATTACTTTAGTTAGCACAGCATGGCACTACTGTATGGAGAGTTTTGCCTTGCTTAATAGCATTTTAAATATTATTTAATACATTGATAAAATTATATAAGATAACTTTAAATATAATTACTTTTCTTTTAGTCTTAAATAGTTACAAAACATATCCTTCATCAAAAATTGTCTAAGACACAATTAAAATGGGTAGAATATATATATATATATATATATATATATATATATATATATATATATATATATTGAAGATATATTTATATATGCTTCATGTACATAATCTGAAAATTATATACAAAATTTAAATTAAAGGTTTTCAGCACTGTTACTATGCTACAGTTATATATATATATATATATATATATATATATATATATATATATATATATATATATATATATATATATATATATATATCATGTTTAAAGAGGTTTATTTAAACTTCATTGTATCAATATTTCATACTCTGTAGTCAAGTTGCAATCTTTAAGTGTCCATATATATTCAATGGACCATTAGTAAGAATGGATTGCCATTCTTGCTATTAAAAGGTGAGAAGGTTGCCTTAACAGCAGTTAGAAATATGGATTATTATCTTTACTGTGAATATTTAGGTGGTTACTGGTTGGTATCTAATTATATATATGTATATTGTGACCTTATCTAATTATATATATGTATATTGTGACCTTTTGATTAGTTCACCATAATAAATTACCGTAATAAGATGCACTTAATCATCCAAAATTTAAAATTTTAAAATATATAGCTGGCCATAATAACTTGATAAATATTTTAATAGAGAGTTTAAAAGATATTATAAACATGCTATTGTTTTTATTCATTTGTGATTATTTTTTTTTAGATATATATTTTTATAATATATATATATGTTTTAAAAAATAATTATAATAATAAAGGATCGATAATTTGGATAGTTTAGTAAAATATTTTTATAAAGTTGAATAAATATATTATGTTATGTTTAAATTGAAAGGTTAAATTTAATTAGTTTTGAAATATTATTTCTTATGATAAAAATTATAATGCTTAGTAAATGAGACAACTTTCATGTAATGTTGGCAGGAATTTTGGATAACAGTCAGACTATAAAAAAAAAGAGTGAAGAAAAAAAGATAAATGAAGCCAGTAAGTAATTAAGTCATCAGAAATATTTGATAAAATTCAGACGATTATAAAAATGACCTTTTTGAGGATTCTTATGAGATGACTCACAGCCACTTCAAGTTGCTTGAATTCCATTATTTTTAACGCTACAGTAAAGATTTTGCACTTTTTTCAAAGGTTAAAAAAAGTTCCGTAAGATGCTGCCCTCTCTTGAATTATTTTACAAGTAAAAAATCAATATTGCAAAGGTATAATAAAAAAAGTATGATGAACATTCTTCATTTTGATTGGCTGTAACCATCAAGTTCAAAGAAAGCCACTTGTCAAAGCCACTCATCAAAATGAAACTGCTAAGATTTCTTTTCTTTCATTTGGAAAGTGATAAATGAATGTTTTAGACCATTTTCAAAGTATTTTTGATGTATTTTTTGACATATTATAAATTATTTTAATAAAATATGCTAAAAATAAAATAATTTTAGAAAAATAGTTAAATCTTTAGCATCACTGATGTCATCAAAGCTATTTCGTTGGCCAGTAATATTTGCTTTAAATTTGCTGCTGTTTTCAAATATTTTTAAATTATAAATGAAAATTTATTTTTGAAAAAACTTTCATTCATTTTCCTAACCTGACAAATTATTAATATACTTTTTACAAATGAATCTAAAGTGAATATAATATTAAAAGATAAATATATTTTGACAGTTGAGTTTGTATCTTGACCAATTAAAAGTTTAGACTTTTACCTCACTTGGCCAATAAAGTAACAGCCGCTACAAGGGTTAATTTATATTAATAAAAATCAAGATATGTCTTGGATACATAATTATATCATGCAGTAAATAATTAATTTCTTTGTCCAGTCACAAAGTCATAGTTTGGGAGATCAAATTACAATTCTAAAAAAATGCTAATGCAGAAAAAATTGCCACTGGGTATTATTATTATGGTGAACAGTCAAATATATAAGGGTAATACTGAGTCATTTCAAGCGGTTAGAAGTTGGACAATATTTCACATAAGTGAAAACAATTTCAGTTATCTATGCTTCATTATATATTTAAAAGATAATTTAACTTTACGATATAAAAAAAACTAAAATAAAGTCAGAACAAATATCTTTAAAGAATAGCTTACAGAAATGTGGAAGACAAATAATAGAAATAATAATGAAATTGATTTACATTATTAAAACTGATTCTACAATATTTTTTTTTAAGAAGATACACTTATAGTAGTATAAAGAGAAATAATTTTTATTTAAAGGACTTATAAATATTTATTTAGAAGAGTCAATGAAAATGCAAAATAACTCATAGGAGTTAAAATTGTCCCATAGAAAAGAAAATATATATATATATATATTATGAGACTTGATGTCAATAAACTGTAATATAAACATAGAAATAAAACAACAAACTTATTTATGTTAAATGGTTTTGATCTACATTTTAAAAACACTTGAATAGTTATATTTGACATAATCCATTAATCTACTAATTCCAGTAAATTTATAATAATGGGATATGAAAATCTCTGATTATTAAACGGTTTCAGAGAACATTTAAACTTTAATAATAATAATAATAATAATAATAATAATAATAATAATAATAATAATAATAATAATAATAATAATAATAATAATAATAATAATAATAATAATAATAATAATAATAATAATAATAATAATAATAATAATAATAAAATCCTCGTTTTATTATAATTGCATCGTTTTTCAAATATTGAAGAGGCAATGGTATTAGATAATTGACAAATGCATCCAAAGTCCTGACAGGGAAGAAAATCTGAATTATCAGCTTTACATACTGGAAGAAAATCTGAACTCTTAGCTTTGCATACGTATAGATTAATCAAAAAAAAAAAAAAACTAAATAGTAATTTTCTATTCTTTGGATAGAAATTAGATAATGGCTAATTTTATATATATATATTTTGTTTTTGTTATGAAGTTAATCTTCATTATGTTAAGAATTGTTTTATATGTGAACGTTTTAAGTTATAATTTTAGATATATTCCAAATGAGAACGTTATAGATGCGAAGTAAATAGAAGAGTAAAATGAGTAAAATAATGTTCTAAGTTTTTATTATAAAACCATATCAAGATAAGATTAATGTATGATATATTTTAAAATGTAAGTTGATTAGCATAAGGTAATGTTAAAGAACATAGTAATATAAAAGTGAAAATAACCAAATGTATGATAATGAAATGTGAAGAAAAGTAATCTGAAGATGGGTAGATGATAAACTATATGATACAATAGATAAACTTGTGATCCCAAATTAAAGATAAATAAATAAATATTGATTATTGTCAAATCATACTGACACTTTGTTTTGTAGTATATCACCAGGAGATTAGGAAAATAATTAATGAAAAGATAATATTATTATATAGTTATGCTGATTTATTGTATGATGTATGCCTGTGATCCTTTTTACATTTAGACAGGTTATCATTCCAGGGGGTAGTCAATGTGGTAAATTTTAATTTCATGAAGACCTGATAAGAATATAATGAGGTTAATCTAAGTGATACTCATGTATGTAGTTGGGTGTTATAATGTGAGGAATTTCCATAAAATGAAGGTGATCAAATCCACAAGCACTTAATGGAAAAGCTCGGATATTAAGATAGTATCATGAGGAATAAATGACTACTTGCTATAAGAGCACACCTTATTTGGAAAGGTAAATAAGACCTCCATTGTATATTTGTAGCATTTGAGTCCAGTAAACGACAGTTTCTTATCTACAGAATGTTAGTTATAAAGAAAATAAGGTAGGCATGGTATATAGGTGGATTCATACAAAGAGTATAATGGTTTATCTAAATGTGGAAAATTGTTTAAATGGAAAATAAAATGTAAATACAAAACAAATATTGCATTAATCTTAAAGTGACATTATATGAAAATAAAAACAAATGGGATCAATAATGAAAACAAACAAAGAAAAAAAATATGAATGGAATGAGTGATGATCAAATGGTATTATATCTTTGGTTTTATTATGGGTTAATTTCATAGATTTTAGATGATAAAATAATCACATTCTGACAATATGTGATGTGGTAGTTTTGCATTCATAAAGAATAATAATAACATGTATCTTAAATAAGAAATATACATAAAATATGGAATCTATAGTTTAAAAAAAAAACAATATTATTCGCAGTGATTCTTGGAAATTGAAAAATAGGAAAAATAAATTCCTAGAAGTTTGAAATTTTATTGTTTAGTAGATAGGAGTCTGTGGTTCTCATTATTGTATATAATTGTACAAATGTTAAAGAAATTATATGTGTTATATTTTGTTGTTATTATACATACTATTTAACATTCTGTTAATAATTATTGTTATTCATGTAAATAAACTAATATTGTAAATATAGTGATTGAGTAAAGTCTTTGTTTCAATTTGGAATTATTTTTACCACTCTGTCATATCCAAACACACAAATTATTGGGAGTATTATATAGAACAAAACTGATAGATTTAATTGTTTATTAAATTCAATCACAATTACTTGAATGAGAACATTTAATAGCATTATAGTTTTAATTTAAAAATGGTTATATCTTTATAGTCACATGGAAATTTCTTATGAAAATATATTTGAGTTCATTTCAAATACATTCAGAAGAGTATGAGTATCAGATATTGGTATGAGAATATTTTAGACAATCTAATTAAAGTTAATAGGGTATATAAAACCAAGCAAGTTGATTATTTAGCTGACTAAAGTTAAAATGAAAATTATTTGGAATAATGATTATATTTTAAGATGATAATAAAAGTAGTTCATTTTATAAGTAGTAGTTAGTTATAAGGATAGTTATATTAATTGTTAGAAAATAGGATGATGATTTATAATTGGGAATTTATTATTCTTGTTAATATATATATATATATATATATATATATACTAATTCTAATGAAATAACTTAAAATATATTATAATGTTAGATGTGGTTATTATTAAGATGATTGGATCTTAGTAAAATCCCTCTTATTATTCAATTATCTTAAATAGAGGAATTATCATGTTATCATATGGGAATAAGTAAGAACCTTGAGATATGCATAAGGTAGTAGTAGTTATTATAAAAGATATAAGATTAAAATAGATTTTATTAATTTGATGTGATTTAATTCAAGATGTCATGGGAAGATATATATTTTATGTTGTTGTTTTTTTAATATTAAAACCCACTCTTTACTTCCAATATAAATGTTTTGTTTACATATTTTCTTTGTGTAATACCATTTGCATTGGCTGTTCAATCACTCTTAAGAACTTTCTTTGAGTAGTAGTATGTCATAGATGCATGTTTCTACCATATATCATATGCTTTGTTTATATATCTTGTTTGTGTGATACCATTTGTTTTCGCTGGTCATTCATACTTAGCAACTTTATTTGAGTAGTGGTATGCAGTAGACATATATTCATACTGTATAACATATGCTACATTTATATACTACCTTTTTTATAAATGAGTGTAAAGCAGATATTTTCTGACTCTTGTACTTGATTGTTTTCATTATTTACCTGCATTACAGCCTGAAAGTATTTATGTTAGTCCATGTCTGATAATAGGGTAATTTATTGATTGATTTTAGTGTATTCCTAAAAACTGTGTAGTAGACTATTGTATTAATAAATAGGATTAATAACAGTCTGTGCAGTGAATCTTATCTGTCCAGGAAAGATTAAAATGTATTATGCCATATGTTATCTGTGCATAGTAATTATAATAGAATCAAGGAATCTCTAACCATATTACCTAAAATTTAAAATAGATAGGTCAATCAAATAATATGTTGTTATTCTAAATTTAATTCCAGATAAAAAAAACTAATAGTCTAATGTTTCCCACGGATTGTTGTCAATTATGTTATTGTTTGTGTTGTGATGATGTATATATCTCAATAAATGGTAAATTTTCATTATTTTTAGCATTTGTCATTTGTTGCAGTCAATAAAGTAAATTAAAATAAGATAGATTTTATAATATATATGTGGCACATCCATGTGGAGCTCAATGCTACACATTCCAGGGATTGAAAGTTTTATTTTGATTGGAAAATGCTCTGAAAATTTAATAGATGCAAAAATAATAAATAAGTTCGGTTTCTTTTCGTTTGGCATATTAAAGTGGAGAAGGGGTAGACTTTTTCTGTTGTTTATTAAATAAATAGTAAGTAGCATACGTTCGTTTAGAATTAATTATTGATTGGAAAAATATATTTATCAAAAAGTTATTTGACAAGTTATTGCTAATAATGAAATAAAAAAAGTGTATACATATATCATGATGCATAACATAAATAATTTTATTATAATGGTAAAATTTAATATCAGCAGTATGGTAATAAAATAAATTAGCACTCATATATGCACAAGGCATGTTTCTTTAATTGGACACTATGGAAAATTTAATAGTAAGCATAAAGCAATAGCAACAGAGGAAGTAATGTGGACAGTTAGTATGAAACTGCCACATACTCATATAAAGCATAATGGAGTGGATAATTAAAGCTTAACTAATTAATAGTTTAAAGTTCTTATTAAAAGCAGAAGTTTAGTTCAATAAAATAGACATTTTTATTTTCATGTCATTTTTAACATGGGATCTGAAAGGCAAACTAATAGTTTAACACCTAAGGAGTTAGCATGAGAAAAAGATAGCCCCATTAGTTTCAAAAATCTTTAACTGACAAATAATGAAATATGGGTTGATTTTTTAATAAATCAGTAAGATCAAAGTCAGTATGCAATTGAAGCATTAGAGAAAATATTAGGGAAATAAATTGAAAAAGTGGAACAGGAAATGAGATCTGTGAAAAAAAAAATTACTGAAGACATAAGGTTCGAAGGTGCAAGAATAGACAGTTTGGAATAAGAAATAGTACAGGTAAGCAAATGTTAGAGAAAAATAAAGTCACAAAAAACCATGCCACATCAAGTGAAATTTCAAGAAAAGACTCTAATTCTAGCATGTGCTGAAAAAAAAAGCTTTAAACAAAATATAGAGGGAATTTAAAGTAAGCATTATAACTTCAAAAGTGAAGAAAGTAAAACATTGCATGAATATAATATTGATTCTCCAGAAGAAGAAATAATATACAAAAAGAATAGGAGAGATGGTGTATAAACAGTCCAAATTTATCATTAAAAACATCCAATTGAAATTATATAAAGCAGATGTGGGGGTGAGACTTTTAACATATATAGAAAGTTTGCAAGAAATGTTCCAATTTTATAACTGTCAGGAGTGTGAAAATATTGTAGTTGTCTGTAACAACATCCATGGAGTGGCCAAAGATTGGTGGGATACATTGAGGATAAAGCCCTAGACTTTTGGAGAATATAGAAATGTGATTCTGTGTAGCATCTGGAGTGAAGCAGCATTACAAAATATCCCAGAAGATATACCAAGTGGTACCAGTAGAAACTCATACACAATGTGTCTTCCAGCAGATAGCCAAATTAAGATCACTGATTGCATTTCCACTACCAGAGAATCAGATAATTAGGACTAATCACTATAATATGCCTACAACAGCACAGCAAATCATGCTTGGGCAAAAGAATCATAATATCAAGAAAATGTTTGAGCTGTGGATAGCAGTTGATTATGGTAATGTGGCCAAAAAATCACTAGATAAAGCCCAGAAAAATAAGTAACTCAAAATATGGGTAGCATCCAATCAATGAGCAAATTTCTCAGAGAGCAATTTGGCTGCAAGACAATTTGATTATGATGATACTGTAAACCAAGACTTAATTGGTATTTGGCACAAATGACTATTTTCTATGTCAAATAAATCAGATCCCTGCAGGAGTTGTGGAAGAGACAATTATAATCATAGATAAGATGACAGTATGACCAAGAATTTTTGTCTATTATAAATTATTTATTTTATGTATACAATTAATTCTTGCTTATGTAATTTTATCATGTTTTTGACAGAAAATACTAATGTAAGTCAATTGTTGCAGATAAATGTATGTGACATTATTAATTTTATTTTAAAGTAAGCTAAAGCAAATTTTTTTTTAATTAACAATAGTAAAAATATTGTGTAATTGGGCAGGTGGAAATGGCATTTTGGTATAAAATGTAATCAAACCCTAGATAAGCATATTAGCTGATTAGGGGAAAAACATCTGCTGTAATTTAGTCAAAAGCATAGTATGTTATTTTGGTATAATGCTGTTTCAAGATTAAAATTGCATAACTGCTGTAATTGGATAAATAAGCCATGGATCACAATGAAGCTTAGAAATTATTTATAACCAATAGATGAATACACAAAAAGGTTCCATGCTGGAACTGATTTAGCTGATAAGGCAACTCAATAAACTATAAATAGTCCTTCTGAAGATCATTTATTATGCTAATTGTTTTACACTGAGTCCACTTTGATTGATTATTATAATGTGATTAGGCTTATTATTGGACTTTATGTCCATTCTTGCCATGCTGGCTTAAGTGCAAGTTGTAAGTCCATTTTGAGTTGCTAAAAAAGCCATCAAATCATGTAGAACCATCTAAATGAGAGTTGTGTCCAATTTACATCAAACCATATGCCATTGAAGTGTTTAGTGGATTAAAATGGGAAGCTAAAGGAGTGAAAGTAAATGGAGATTATTTAAGTCATTTAGATTTTGCAGATAATGTAGTTATTTTTGCAAATAATGCTTTAAAGCTGCAGGAAATGTTGCAGGGGTTATCAGATGAAAGTAGAAAAGTAGGACTAAAGATAAATGTTAATAAGACTAAAGTAATGTTTAATGGATTTTCTCAAAGTATGAAAATTAAAATTGATTATGATGAGTTAGAAGAAGTTAACAGTTACAAATACCTTGGTCAAATATCTTGGTCAGATTATTAATACAGATGGAAACATAATGGATGAAACTAATCATAGAATTAAACTTAGTTGGAGTGCTTTTGGTAGAAATAACTTGATACTAAAAGGAAATATGCCTATATGTTTGAAAAGGAAAGTTTTTAATAAATGTTTTACCAGTTCTTACTTATGGATCTGAGACTGGGACACTTAATATAACAGCAATACAGAGACTTCAGACCACTCAAAGAAGTATGGAGAGATGCATGTTAGGAATAACAAGAAGAGATCGAAAACACAATATATGGGTAAGAGAACATACAGGTGTTACTGACTTCACTGAAACAATTAAAAGACTGAAGTGGAGTTGGGCTGGACATATTGCTAAAAGAGATGATAATAAATAGGCAATTAAAATCTTAAACTGGAATCCAAAGATTGTAAAAGACCCAGAAAGAGACCACTTGTGAGATGGATGGATGAAATAAAAAAGTGTGCAGGGGTGATGTGGAGAAGAGAAGCTAAAGATCAGAGGAGATGGATTGAACTTGGAGAAACCTTCATCCTGCAGTGGATTGATAATGGTTGATGATGATGATATGCCATTGAACTTCAATACTGTCTATTACTTTGGAGATAAACTGTCAATTAATGAGTGAAACACTATCAGTTGCTACTCATTGAACATGTAAATAAATGTGTATTAATGAAAACTTTTGCAACCATCAAGAGCAATAGACTAGAATCTTACAAAAGATTACCCAACATAGCTATGTTTGTACTGACGAAATCCATTAAAAGTCTACCAATATCTGAATTCAGAACCTGACTTCTTATTGTTATTACTGCCTATTACTAATATTATGTATTTTATTTCTTACATTTAGTTTATATTAAAAATATTTTATAAATTATGAATAGTTTTACATAGAAGTGAATCTGTTTAGAAATTAGGATGACAATTGATTGCTACTGTATTCGTCATGCTACAGTTCAATAGGCATACACCTAAAAACAAATGTATTTTTATAAATGAACAAGCATATTATTGCAAACACCATTTTCTTAAAGACATAGTTAGTATTTTTAAAAAAGGAAAAATAATTTTGACTAGTCTTAATTTGCAAAAACAATAGTTTAATAATTAATATAAGTAGTGCAGATTAATGACCACTGGATAAAATAAAACAGACATGGATAGAATAAGTAAATTACATAAGATTTTTTGTTTTAATAGTTATAAAGGTTTATAGTTTTAAGCACAATATCTCCCAGGTTTGGGAATAAGCAAGCATGGAAAGGACAATTGGGAGTATTAAATTTATGTAAGCTGCTATATTTTTCTTTTTGGCTATTTTGTATTTATATATTTAATTTTGTTATTCATAATTGATTGTGATACCATTTGCATTGTCCAGTCACTTGCTTTCAGTACATTGCCTTGAGCAGTAGTATGCTTTGTCTATATACATTGTTTGTTCATAAAAGAGTGTGATACCATTTGTATTGACTGGTCATCTGTTCTCAGCAACTTTCTTTGAGTAGCAGTATGTGGTAGGTACCCTTTCTACCATATACCATATGTCTTGTTTACATACTTTCTTTGTGTCATACTATTTACATTGGCTGGTCAATCACTCTTAGCACTTTTCTTTGACTAGTAGTATGTGGGAGACACACATTCCTGCCCCATATCATATGGTTCATTTATATATTTTCTTTGTGTGACACCATTTGATTTGCACTTGCATTTAGTAACTTCCTTTGAACAGTAGTATGAAGTAATTCCTAGCATTTAACATATGCCTTATGTATATATTTTCTATATCATATGCTTTGTTTACATATTTTCTTTGTGTGATACCATTTGCATTGGCTGGTCAATCATACTTAGCACGTTCCTTTGACTAGTAATATGTAGGAGACACACATTCCTACCCCATATCATATGGTTCATTTATATATTTTCTTTGTGTGATACTATTTGATTTGCACTTGCATTTAGTAACTTCCTTTGAGCAGTAATATGCAGTTATTCCTAGCATTTAACATATGCTTCATGTATATATTTTTTATATCATATGCTTTGCTTACATATTTTCTTTGTGTGATACCATTTGCATTTCAATCACACTTAGCAACTTCCTTGAGTAGTAGTATGTGGAAGACACACATTCCTACCCTATATCTTATGGTTCATTTATATATTTTCTTTGTGTAATACCATTTGAATTAGATGGTTACATGCATTTAGTAACTCCTTTTGAGCAGTAATATGCACTAATTCCTACCCTGTAACATATGCTTCATGTATATGTTTTCTTTGTTTATAAATTAATGTAAAACAGATATTTTTTGATTCTTATTTAATTATTGTTTTCATTATTTACCTGCACTATAGTCTGAAAGATTTTATATTAGTCCAAGTCTGATAATAATTTAGGTTATTGATTGATTTTAGTGCATCCCAAACTGTAAGTTTAATGTGTGTTAAAACTGTGATGTGATTCATTGTATTAATAAACAGTATTAATAGCAGTTAGGCTGTGCAGTGAATATTATCTGTCCATGAACATTAAAATGTATAGGGACGTCAGTTATGTATGCGTAACACAGAATCAAAATTTTCTAACTGTATTAATTGGTATTTAAAATAGATAGGTCATCAAATAAAATAAAATGTTATTCTAAATTTAATCCTGGGTAAAAGAACTAATAGATTAATGTTTTCCATGGAATGTTTTCAATTATGTTATTGTTTATGTTGTGATGATGTATACACCTAAGTAAATGGTAAATTTTAATTATATTTAGCATTTGTAATTTAATGTAATCAATAAGGTTAACTAAAATATGATAGAATTTCTTGCATCTAGCTGATCTTAGCAGGCTACAAAAAGTATTTAAACATGTGATTTGGGGTGTGGACAAATGCAAATTATCCTTGGATGATATTTGTGGGAGCTGTACATTTTTGACCATCATAATATATATATATATATATATATATATATATATATATATATATATATATATATATATATATATATAAGATTATTGTTTATTTTAATTAAGCTTTCTTAAGGAACTTTTTCTGATATTTCAAGTTATAATGTTTGATGAAAAGTTGAATGTATATGTTTAAGTTCTGAAAGATAATTCAGTCAATATAATAAAAACAAATTATAATTATTGGACATAATATCGATAAAAGTAAATCAAATATTGATTTCAATGTTTTTGCTTTCAAGGCAGACTTCTGAAATCTATAACTAACTTGTAAAAACACATTTTTTAAATCATAATTCAAATTAATATTCCAAACATTCTTAAAAATTGAAATAGGTTTCCAATAAATTAATAACTTCTACATTATATTTTTTAATCAGAAGTTTTTTTTAATTCTTGTCTTTTTGTTTTTAAAAAAAACAATTGATCCCATTTATGTATCTAAATAAATACAGAATTGTCTTTTCAACAGCTTATTGCAGAGCAAATGTTCTCCAGTAAAAGTGAAGTAGACAGTATTAGTCTTAATTACTGAACAGTGAAATTTATTTATTATTATTATTGTTTTTTATCTAAAACTAATAAACATATCTATTTGTCAAGGA